>MU223478.1:2197767-2216327 GCA_018584345.1 Thuja plicata
GCAAGGACTCTACCAGTTGCTTGGTTACCTCCAATGTGAGGTCAAGTCTGGAGTGCTGAGTTCTTACAAAATCAAATGATTCTTCACCCAGAATTCCAGATTCAGAAATTATATCTTCTCCCAAGGTGAGGAGCTCTTCGAGCTCCACCTTCCATGCTTGGTAGTTTTCAATTGTGGGCTCCTCTTGAGTGGCCCAGTCTACGGGTGGAAGGACCCTCTTATCGATCCCCTTTTCTTTGTACTGGGGATCTATGGTGGGGGCGGCGTCTAAGAAGTCCGCTGGGAATTTTTGGAGCTTCAGTTCCTGCATCATTCCGACTGTCATCCTGACATAGTGCCTGCCCCGCACATCCACGTCATCTTGGCAATCAGCCCAGAAGTCCTCCATGTGTATTTGATGGGGCTCTGAAGCCCGGGGCAGTGCTGTTGCAATTCTGCCATGCGGATCAAAGTTTTTTCGCATCAGATAAAATTCCTGCAGGTTATAACTTTTTAGCTCATTGTGTACCTCCTTCGCGACGGCCAGACTTCAGGTGTAGTTCCCACAGGTGATTGGGAAGGAGACATTGGGGACCTTCTTGAGGGCCAAGAAGGCGTGCAGCTCCATTATCTGTCGGCAGTATTCCAACAGCACGATCTTGTCCCCACAATGCTTGGGTAACAAGTAGGGTTTCCCGAAGAAGTCGATGACCCTAATGTATGTATGTTGTTGGAACTAGATATAGTAGTGTCCATAACTACTGACTAACTTCATCGCCTCAATAGATAGGCGGTAACCAGCGTCCCGGGTAGGTGTGAGCAAGTGGTAATAAATGAACGCATCGTTTACTCGGCAGAAACTGGAGAAGCTGGCCTCCCATTGAATCTATGGGAAATGGTCCCAGGGTGCCTTTTGTCCCGGGCCAATCCCGAGCATGCCGTTTGTAAGTAGGCCATTGGAGTGGGGTCTCTACTAGGCCAGGGCCCAGAAAACATAAGAAGACATGTAGAACTTCCCCTTCCGGTTCAACTGTTGGAACTGGGAGTCGACATGGTTTAAGATTATTGTCGCCCAGTCAAAAAATTCTCCCTTGGTGGAGATGCCGAGGAGGAAATAGTACATCCATTTGGCAAACTCCTGGGCGGAGGGTTGCCCAAATACCCGGGTTAATGCTATTATCCCCATTTGGATGCTCTCCTTGAATTTAGAGCGGGGGATTTCTATCTTCATTCTCTTTGGGTCCCTCTTCGGGGCCTTGAGCCAATGGGTATTCATGTATACCCGGGCGGCATCCTCCATTTGTGTAAACTATTTCAAGGCATCAGTCCTTGTAACCACCATGGCTCTATCAAATTGTGGGATACCCAGGCCTGCCTGGAATGTGACTGGGTCGAGGGACACCAGTGGAGTGGGGTATCCTGTGGGTTGCGCAGCCGCGAGCATAATGGCCCGGATAGAAGAGTTGTAGTTGGCAGCCAGTGTTAAGATAAGCTCTGGGGATTGCACGGAGCATGGGAAGCAAGCTGCGTGGAGGATTTCGGAACCCCCGACGTTGATTGCGAGCTGGTCTCCAGCCTGTTGCTGGATGTGCATTACCTTCACCAGGGCTGCATTTCTGCCCAAGTTCTGACATTGGCGTCGGTCATCAGTTTTACCTTGGGCTAAATCTTTGAGCCCCACAATGACATTATCTTGTACAAACTTCATGGTGAGGGGAAGCTTTTCCAGGGCTTTCTCCATCTTTGACTTTGTTGCTGCCTTGGTTTCTGTTGTGGTTGGTAATTCTGGACTTCCGGGAGGAGATGATGCGGACGCTTTAGACATATTTGGAAGATGAAGTCTGGAAACCTGCAAGGAAAAGTGACCGTCAGAATATCTTATCAAAAATAAGAAAGTTACTTCGGGGTCCGGAGATCTTACCACCGCGACGTTTGCTTTTCCTGAAAAGTTAGTTTTATGCAAAGATACCCGAAAAGCAAAACACATCGTAAACTTAAGATATCAACACATCCGGGTCTGGGGAATTTTATCACACTTAGCAAAAATGCAGGATGGATGGTGGTAGGAGATCCGTAACTCGGAGAAATGACCGTTAGCGAGAATATGTGAAAATCTAAGTCATCAATCCTACGTGGGCGCCACGTGCGTAGGTATTAAATAGAAGTTATGGCGATGACGGCGGAGCCAACTGTCCGAATGCACGAAAAGGGAGAGCCACTTGGCTAGAATTGATTGTGTGCATGGGATATAAATGAGGTTCTAACAGACTCCATGGAGGAGAGAGAAAACTACCTGTTTGAAACCAGCCGAGAGCTGAGCTTCAAACAAGTGGTTTTCAGCCTCGAAGCGAGCTCAGAGGCGGAAAACCAGGCACAGGGGTGACTCGACCAGCTCGTTAAGCCACCCAGAAGGATATACATGAAGCCAAGGGATATATAGGGAGGCGAGGAGATATACAGGGATCATATACAACTATATACATATATACATGAATATACAACGCAGGACGACGCCCGCGGGAAAACCAGACAAGGCAGAAATGGATATACAACTATTTACACTTATACACGCTATTTACAGAAACAACTCCTACATAGAGGGTGGACAACCCTCTGGCAAATCTGACCCACCAACGGGTGGCAAAACCCAAAACAGAACAACCCAGCCGAAACCAGGAAACAAAACGAACGGAAACAAAATGAAACAAAGCAAAACGGAAGGAGACCAGAGAGCGAAAGAAAGACAGAGGCGAAAAAGCGGAAGCACCAACCTGAGAACATAGAAGGCAGAGGAAAGGAAGGATTTACCGCGTGAGCTCGAGTCACCAAACTGTCAGAGTCACACCATGAAGCACTTGCAATTGCCTGAGAATGACAGGAGATGTTAAGCGTTGATTACTACAAATTCTCTGCAAATGCTCAGTTAATCACTTTTGAAATCGCTCTCTAATTCACTCTAAGTGCTCGAAGGTTTTAATCGCGGTAAGTGTGAAAGCGACAGATAATTTGTATTTATACCCGTGGTAAAAAGGTAATCCTCCTCCTTCCGGCGATCTCAGAACAAGCAAAACCTCCAGACTCCGAGCCCGGGGATTCCTCGTGATAATATCCTTAAGAACATCATGACGAATAATCCCAGAGTCTGGAATCCGGTTTCCAACAAAAGGCAACCTCCGGAATCGGAGTCCCAAAGACGGAAAACAAACAAACAAGACACAACGCCAGGGAAGAAAACCCCAGAGAAAGAAAACAAAAAGGGAAAGAGACAAGGCAAGGCTGCAAGCAAAAACAAAAACAAGAAAAAGGGGGACCCAACATTTTGCACACAAAATGTAGGGACGGGGATGCGGGGCATAACAAATGGCGACTATCTGGGACAAATGCCCTAGCGCTTTTGAGAACTGCAGAATCTCTGGTTAGCAAAACTGGAACAAGTCGCTCTTCGAAGTGTCCGACAGGCAAAGAGCAACATATCTGAGAGAATCCAACCACGTAGGAGTCAGTCCGTAGTCCTTCATCAGTGGTGTCGTGTGTGATTTGGAAAGAAATCAAGCCGATGACCTCTGGGAGGAATAGAGAAAAGGGGTACTAATTACATCGAACCAGTCAGATATTTGCCTGTTTCCCCCGAAGACCAGAGTTCTATCCCGCTTTTCCTCTTGTTATTTTGCTTGTTTCTGGGTGGGGAAGGCGGTACTTATTTCACCATTAAGCTTAAGCTTAGCTAATTTTAATGGCGGTACTTCTTTCACCTATCCACCTATGCTTAGATGTTTGAAGAGGGGATAAAGCTCCATACCCGGAAAGAACCCCTTAAAGTCTCAGACCTGGGTCAACCAATTAGTACAACCGATCTACCCTTAGTGTGTCCGATTACTTGTTCCTTGTATTATTATTTTGTTCACTGATTGTCAGATTTCGGGGAAGAACGCCCAATGGAGATTCCTCAAAATGTGCCATAACCCGTGAAACGAACCCCGGAGACCGGACCGGCTCCACCGTGCTAAAGACAGATTCTAAAGTTTACCATACCGTAGACACTGTACCGGAAGCCACAGTTATGCGAAGCATTCCAATTCCTGCAAGACAGAACAAAACACCGGGGCTGAAAGAAAACAAAAAATGATAAAAAGGGGACTGTCCCGGAAGACAGCTGATAGGGCTATTTACAAGGCAGGGTACCTCGCACGAGGCACCCGGAGGAAATATTTACAAGCGAAAGGCTTTACATATAATAAAATTTAGGACGAACTTACCCTACTCGAAATAGTGTTTGAGAAACTGTCCATTAACGGGCAATGCGACAGGTTCCCCAGTTAGAGTGTTAAGGTGGTAAGTATTTGCCCCGCAGATTTTTGAGATGAGGTATGGTCTGAGCCAGAGCCGTTGGAATTTGGTATGTTTTCTCTTCTTCTCTCGAGCCTTGTCCCACAGCAGGACCAGATCCGAGATCTGAAAAGCCTTGTATTGGGCTCTCCTATCAAACCATCGTTTCACCACTGCTTGATGACGCGCGAAATATTCAAGGGCTGCGTCTCGTTGTTCCTTCATTCACACAAGATTCAAGAGCCGAACCTCCACGATGTTGTCCTTGTTGCTAAATTCCTGCATAAATTGTAAAAATGGGATTTGTAAATTGATTGGGAATACAGGGTTCTGGCCATAAACCAGATGGAACGGGGATGTTCCCAGGGCGGCCTTAATGCGAATGCGATCTGCCTAGAGGGCGAATTTCAACTTTTGATGCCAATCCTGGGAGTTCTGTTCTAACAAATGTTTGATTACTTCAAGCAGATTCTTGTTCGTTGATTCAGCAACACCGTTTCCCTGGGGGTAATAGTTGCTGGAGAACTTCAGTGTGATCTTCTGATTGTAGGTCCATTCGAGTAGCTGCACCGAAGAAAACGCCGGACCATTGTCACATACTAGAGCAAAGGGCATTCCAAATCTTGTGACGATGTTTTCTTCCAAGAACTTGATAACTACGTCCGCCGTGTTATTTTTGCAAGGTATAGCTTCAGACCACCGAGTGCAGTAGTCAGTAGCAGTAAGGATGTATCGGTGGTTGGGAGACGAGTTGGGGTTGATCTCTCCGATGAAGTCGAATGCCCATTGGGCGAAGGGTCTAGCCTCGTAGATTGGTTGTAGAGGCATGGCTGGGTTACGCTCGCGATGCACCGCGGTTTGGCAAGTATGGCATTTCTTGATATGAGCATAAACATCTTTGAAGATACAGGGCCAATAGTATCCGGCCCAAAGGATCTGATGGGCAGTGGCGTCGGGTGAGCCATGCCCGGTTTTGAACTGTCCGTGGAATTCATCGATTATTCTTACAGCTTGGTCTCTATCGATGCACTGAAGGTACACTCCCTCATAATTTCTATGGTAAAGCGTGGAGTTTTTGATCATGAAGTGTGCGCTTTTCATCCGTAGAGCGCGGCGTTTGTGGGGAGGTAACCCCTTCAGGCATTTGTTGTTTAGCAACAAGTATACCAAATTGGTATACCACAGATCTTGGGTGATGGACTCCACTGTATAAGTTTGGCATTCTATGCGAGGAGTCTCTTCTGCCATCGCCCGACTTAGTCCCTAGCCCCAGACTATTTTCATGGGCTGCATTTCTAAGTCATATTCCTGGAGGATGGCCATCCATTTCCCCCGTCTCTCGCCCAATTCACTCTGCATCAGCAGAGACTTGACAGCCTGGTCCAGAATGATAGCATGTACTTTGCTCCGGAGGATATAATGCCAGAATTCCTTCACAGCCCGGACTAGAGCAAAGGCCTATTTTTCTAGTGGTGAATATCAGACCTCGGCATTTTTGAAGGGGGAACTCATGAAAGCTATTGGTCGCTCCTTCCCTTCAACCTTTTGGGTCAACACTGCCGCAGCAGAATGCGGCGAAGCAAACGAGTAAAAATAAAATGGGAGAGAGTAGTCCGGACTAGCTAGAACAGGTGCTTCTGTTATTGTCTGTTTGATTTGGGCGAACGCCCGCTTTTCTTCAGGGCTCCACTTAATCTTGGTATCCTTTTTTATCATCTCATTGAGCGGTTTAACTATTTCTGCGAATCCCGTGATGAACCATCGCACAAATTTGATCTTTCCAAAAAAAGATCGCATCTCTTTCTTGCTGCCAGACATCTGTAGATTCAGCAACACTTTGACTCTATCAGGGTCTATGGATATACCCTTCTCAGAGATAATATGCTCAAGCAACTTTCCCTCGGTGACCCCAAATATGCACTTCTTGGGGTTGAGGGATATTCCATACTGGTGACATCTCTCGCAGATATGAGCGAGGTGGGTGGCATGGTCACACCTGTCCCAGAAAAAGATAGTCAAATCATCCATATAGATGATTATGCACCGATTTACGAGGCCTTCGAACGCAATGTCCATGGCCTTTTGAAATGTAGCCCCTGCATTGATCAGACCGAAGGGCATTCTTCTGTATGCAAACATTTCCCACTTAGTGGTAAACGCTATTTTCTCTTTGTCCTCATACTTGACCATGACCTGGTTGTATCCCGAATATCCATCTAAGAAGGACATCATCTGGGATCCATTTACTATCTGCAACACCTCGTCCAACGAGGGGAGAGGGTGATTATCTTTTTTAGATGCCTTGTTCAAATTTCAGAAATCCACGCAAAGGCGGATCTCGCCGTTCTTTTTCCTTACAGTGACCAGGTTGGCAGCCCACGTAGTGTGCCAGATTGGGAAGATTATCTGGGCTGACAGCAGTTTTTCCACCTTTTGACGAATCAGAGGCTCTATCAAGGGGTTGAACGGTCTTTGCTTATGCCGGAAGGGCTTAGCATCAGGTTTCAGAGGAATAGTATGGGTCATGATGGACGTATCATATGTTTTCAAGTCTTCATAACCCCAAGCGATCACATCAATGTATTCCTAGAGGACCGCGAGAATCTTTTCCTTTTCCTCAGGGGAGCAGGAGGTACCAATGTGAATGATCTTTTCTTCACCGGGCTGGCCGATGTTAACCTTTTCAAACTTTCCTCCCTCGGGGGAGGATGACACCTTCTCTCGGGCCCGAGGGTCTGAATCAAAGATTCGTTCTAGTGCAACCATCCCCTTTGGGATGGTGTTAGTGGGCAGATCCATGATCCCATCATCTTCATCACCCTGCCTAGTATCGTCATGGTCTCGTTCCTCCACTATCTGATCTTCAAAGACGCCCACATTCACCATGAAGGCCAAGATATGCTGATCGTCTTCAAAAACCTGAAAGTGGGTGACATTATCTGGGATGGAGGGGGTGGGGACCATCTCGACTGAAAACCTCCGGAGTCGCGAGCTGGCCATTGGCTCAAGTGTGCTGGCGGAGATGGCAAGGGCATCTGGGACGTAATTCCGTCGCCGGGGAATGAGGTCAATGCCGAAGGCATCAAAATCTTTGATAAGGCTCCAAGCCCGGTTGCGGTAAGTGGCTAGCCTCTTATCATGACATGTATATTGACTCTGGACTTGTTTAATAACCAACTCTGAATCACCCAGAGCCCGGAGGCGGGTGATACCTTTCCTTAATCTGAATAAGAGTCCAAGGACCAAAGCCTCGTACTCTGTGACGTTGTTTGTACAGTTAAACTGTAGTCTGTAGGATGCAAAGAAAGACTTCCCTCGTGGGTTGATTAATTCTACCCCAGCCCCACAGCCTTGTTTGGATCGGGACCCGTCGAACTTAAGGGTCCATAAGTCATTATTCGTGATTTGGGGCTGGGGCAGAGTAGCCTTCTTTGGACTATCGTTGGGGAACTTGGGGGTCCCTTCTCGGACTACCGACGTGAAAGTAAAATTTTCCTCCAGAGTTTTTTTAATTTGGGATTCCCGGGCAAATGGCACCAAAGGAGTGCATCTCGTAGTACTGGGCCCCGGGGAATCAATTACATGTTGCTCATTTTGGAGGGTATCAAGGTGTCGGTTAGCGATCAAAAGACATGGTCCACACTCGAGCTCTGAATGTTTTTGGTAGTGCACTTGGCACCAAATGTCAGATAGGAGTGTGGCAAGGGTTGTCGTGGTGCCTTGAGAGCTGACTTCAACTCTCATCTTTCCTTCTAGGTCTTGGGCTCTCTCTAGTATGGCGGGATTTTCTCCGGGGACGAAATCAAACGTTAAAATTTCAAAAGGTTTGTACACCCCCAGAGAAGTCTCAGAGAAAAAGACCTCGTTGACCCTCCCAACCTCGGTAAGGGCCTGTTTCATCTGGGGTTCGCTTTCGACCTGGATCTTATTTGATTCTCCTTCCCATGGAAGCCATAGGTGGGTGAAGTCGGTCGAAAAGTATCCATTCAAGGACTTAGACCAATTCTGACTTAGTAACATCCCGTAAGTCTCCAGGATGTCCACCACCTGGATATCAATGATGTTGGCTATCCTAGGGTCCTGGATAAGATGTATCCGGACATTCTTCAATTCCCCCACCATTTTCACAGCAGTCTTATCCAGCTGGATTACTACGCCATTAGACGGGGTGGGGTGGAATCCGAGCTTCTGACAAATAGACAAAGGCATGATATTACCCGAAGCTCCAGAGTCCACTAGGCAATTATCTATATTCTTGCCGTGGATATTCAGGCCTAGTAAGAAGGGAGGATCCTCATTGTTCCCCCGGAAGACAGCCGCATTAGCATCTTCGAATGAGACAGTCTTGGGCGGGCGGCTGACGGCTTCCGAGTTTCCTAAGAGCTTTAGAAGAGATTTCTTCTGCTCGGGATAGTTCAACAAAACCTCCATCAAGGTCATGGAGGTAGTGGTCTGTTCTAACGCTTTTGTGATGTCAAATCTTCCTCCCGGGAACTGGCAATTTTCCTCCGTGAGATCTTTTGATTGGTTAGAGCTAGGACCTTTTGGAGGCGCGGGTCGGTCAGTCGGGTTATTCTGGGGAGAAGGAGTATCTTTGGTAGGGGCACAGGCGTGTAAACTGGTCCTTTACCAACCTGACTCTGAGTATTGTATGGAGTCCGCAGGTTAGTAAAGGCATTGGCCTCGAAGGGTGGAATGGATTCGTCAAAGAATCCCTGCAATTCAGATTCTCCTTCATCTTCTCCGGAAGTCTCGAAGAAGATGGTGTCACAGGTGAAGGCACTGTGCGTTGTTTCCTGGACAAGAGGCTCTGGAGGGGTAGTATCGTGCGACTGCTGCCTGTCCAGCTGGGAGATCATGATGACCTTCTCCAAAGTGGCATAATTTACCTCGTTGTGTGAACCAGTATCGTGTAATTTACAGTCATGGGATAGAAGTCTGCGACAGGCATAAAATGTGATGGTCCAGCACCATTTTGGTTGGCGCTTTGGTTCAGAGGCGGGCCTCCGGTGTTCACGTTATTATTCCATTGCTGTTGATTGGGCCTAGACCCATTGTTGAAGTTTCTTCCTTCGGTATTGTTGTTTCGTTGGCCAGAGAAAATATTTCCCCTCTGGGAATTCAAATTCTGGGGCGCGTAGGACCCCGCCTTCAGTTGGCCCATGTCCATGGTCAAGGTGGACAACATTCCCCGGAGGGATTCGACCTCGGCGGTCAACTGAGTGTTTGTGTCACAATGTGACGGTTGTTGCTATTTTTGGCTTACTGGGAAGGCAGCAGTATTAGCCAGAGTCGAGGGCGATAATCCTCCAGTCGCGGACGACTGGAAAAAGGGCACTCCGGACGATTGTGTCTGAGTCTATTGTGCCTGCTGCGGCTGATTCCAAGGGAAGAATTCCAGACCCGGTGTCATCTGGGTCTGGGCTGGATAAACATACCGTGCTTGTTGGTCTATCAAAGGTGGCGGAGGATTCATTGCCATCGAGGGGGCACCTATTGCCAGATTGGGGTTGTATCCCCCGGCATATGCAGTTCCGCTGGGGATCATGTTGAAAGGCGTGCTCTGCCCAATCCCGCCCGGGGATTTGTTGAGACCACGGGACATCTCTAGGGCTAAATTGTAGACTTTTTCCAAGGTGTCCCGGTCGCCCAGGGCGGTTGTTCTCTAAAGGAGAGTAGTTATGAAAGGGTCCATTGCGTTGAGGTAGGTCTGTATGGTTATGTCTGGAGATGGGATAAAAGGGCTTGTGCACCGCTTCAGGGTGCGCTGGAACCTATGGTTGAATGCTGCAAGAGGTTCATTGGGTTCCTTCCTAATGGAGATGAACTGGCTGTGGGACCAGGCTGGGTCCACATGCACGCGAAAGGCGGCCAGGAAGGCATCCTCCATGTCCTGCCAAGTGTTTATGGAGTTGGCAGGCAAGTTAAGGTACCAGTTCAACTCGCTTTGTCCTAGGGACAAGGGGAACATACGAGTCACAACATCTTCATGTTGGATCCGGTGTCGCTTCATGGCATCTTTGTATGTCTGCAAGTGTTCTTCTGCAGTTCGTGAGCCTAAGTGCTCGTATCATGGGTAGATCTTCTCCGGGTGAGAGGGTAAATCATTGGTTGCGCCCAGAAAAGTGCCCATTGGGGACCCGGTGTTTCCAAAATATGCAGCCATCAGGGGAACTGTATGTTGGGTAGTTTGGGTACTGGTTCCCGGGACTATCTGGGGAGTTTGAGTATTCAGAGGTATGGTAGATCCCCAGATAATAGTGGCTGGTAGGATTTTCGGGGTTCATTTCTTTCGAGCAGGGGGCTCGAGTTCAACAAATCTTTCAGGATTCGAGGCAGACCTAAGGACTCTTTCAAATTTTGCTGGGGAGAAAGATCCAATCCCGCTGAAGGCTTGTCTCTTAAAACTATGACTCGGGGAACCTTCGGGAGGTGTAAAATCAGAATCTTGGGAGGGGGACGAGTTCATGCCCTCCTTCTAGCGCCAATTTCTGTTGACGGGGTTTTGCTGACCGGGTCCGCCAACAGTCATAAGTTTTCATCGGGTTCCGGGGAAACTGGCCAACTCTGCCTACAAAGGTTGTCCGGGGGAAATAAATCTTCTGGGCCTTCAAGCACCTGGGTGTCGGGTCACAACGATGCGGGGCTCGGTTGGGATTGGGGCTCGGTTGGGAGAGGTGACTGTTTTCGAGGGGGATAGCTGGTTTCTTCAACTCATCTTCTCCGGAGACTCGATCAAAGTAAGGTTTTCCCGAGCATTTTACACTTAGCAAATAAAACAAAAAAGATCCTGCAGGGTTAGAAGCATATCATCTAACTATAGTCATGTTGAAATGTCCGAAACATCGATAATACTCTAATAGACTACACTAAATACCGAAGAAACACATAACCATCAGCTAGCATTTTATCAGTAGCGGGAGTAAAGAGTTCGTTAATCTACTTTAACATACCAGAGTAAGAGACATAAAAGACATTAAAATATGAAATACCATTAACTTAGAAGCATGAATGCCAACAACATCATTGCCAAGAATTCTTCCTTCTTTATTAATGTTCCTTCCAGCAAGCATTGGTGCGTGATACAGTGGTGGCTCCAAGGGAGCATCTAACTATTGAGGACAGAACAATGGAGCATTGAGCTCTCCAATTTGAAAGGAGAAATTACTTTGCTATTGCTATGGACAACAAAATCATCAATTTCGCCGACCCTTGGAAATGGGCCGATCTGCCTATTTATACAACTCTCTTCTAACCCTAACCTTATTTACATCATGTTTTAATAAAATACAATATTTGGGGGCCGGTATTACCTGCGCCACCCTACAAAAGACCTGGAGACGGAATAGGTCTGTCATGTCAGAAGAATAAGATAAGAATATACATCGGAAGAATCGGTCTCGGGAAGAGAACCGGAAAGGAGAAAGGAGGAAGTAGGTCCCTCGAAGATCGAGGCTACATGCCTCATAAATGGGAAATGCGGCGCCCTATCTCTAATGTGCCAGATGTACCTTTCAGCGGCGCCTCGAGAAGACCACCCTGTCAGAAGACCAACTGCCGAGCCGACGCCCCTTGATGTGGCCAACTACTTCTCTGACAGCATTTATTAACAGCTTCTGAAAGTGACCGGTCGGCCTCGGGGACCGGGACACGGGTCACTTGAAAGAATACAAAATTTTAGATCCGGGACTCCGGGATCCGGGAACTTACGCCCCAAAATAAATAAAGAATACTCAATGTGAGTTTTCCCCAGCCTCCAGAGAAAGCTCAGGGCTGCTTATTGTCGTTGAAGGCCTGGAGGAGGCAGGAAATGTCATCTTCATCTACATTCTTCAGGCTGGCCCTTCTGTGCCTGGCCACTTCAACTTGTTTTCCCAGGTCTGGAACATTTTCTTTGAATTCATCTGCAATTCTTGCAGCGTCGCGACCCTTAAGTATCATACTGGTTAGTTTCGCCATCTGGGCCCCATCTATCCCCTCCAGGGATTTATACTGGGATTTCATTATTTCATCAAAACTCTCCAAAACTGAATCTTCAGGGGTATATGTATCTGTACTAAGGGGATCAGCCCCGGAAGCCTTTATTACAAAAGACTTATATAAATTAGAAGAATATTTTACAGTGTTTACCTTCTTTTGCAAGGACTCTACCAGTTGCTTGGTTACCTCCAATGTGAGGTCAAGTCTGGAATGTTGAGTTCTTACAAAATCAAATGATTCTTCACCCAGAATTCTGGATTCAGAAATTATATCTTCTCCCAAGGTGAGGAGCTCTTCGAGCTCCACCTTCCATGCTTGGTAGTTTTCGACGTCACTCTCCCACTGCTCAATAAGCGCCTCCGCCTGATGAATGACTTGTCGGGCCGTGTATAAATCTGGGAGAGTGAACACCAAGAAACACCGGGTGTTTCCTATCTGCAGGGCGACCCACTCGTCCACTGCCTGGGCTTTCTTTTTCATTACTCACAGGGAGTCTATGTCACTTTGCGGTAATTCCTCTGATGTGGAGGTCTCTAGAGGAGCGGCATTAATGGGTCGGGCCAGCTCAGTAAGCAATCCCATAAGATTTGCATTCTTTTCCTTTTTAGCTTTGAGCCTCTGGGCCTCTTTCTCATATCGGGCCTCCACTGCCCTTGCTACCTCCTTTAGCAAGTCTACCTCACCTTGCTTTCCCCTCTTGCCTAGGGATACCTCTGCAACATTGTAATCTGTGGGGTATGCAGTTGCTTCATCAGCGTCTGGGGGAGGTGTTGCCACAACGGCAACTGTTTCTCCGCCCGGCCCAGTTCGAAGAGTATGAACTGTCTGGGCTTTCTTTGCTTTTAGCGGGGCTTGAACTTGGGCCATCATTTCGGCTAGGGAGAGAGGAATCACTGGAGCAGACTGAGCTTTTCTCTTCTTGCTTTCTACCAGCCACTGAGGTGGGGGAGGTGGCCTTCCCGCCAGAATTTGTTCTTCTGATTCTCTCCCGGTGTCCTGTGGCTATTGCTCCTCTTCAACGTGGACTTCATCTGTCTCTCTCCCTGCCTCAACTTCTTCCGCAGCAACATTCTTTTCAATCTCCATCTCCTCAGCCTGGTCCTGTATGTCAATTGCTGGGTCTGGACTCTGGTAGGTTTCCTCGGGGATTTCTTCTTTGAACTGCTCTTCCTGTTGCTCTCCTTCTGTCGGGGCCTCTTCTTCTGTTGGCACCACTTTTGGCAGCAGGGGAGGTGTCAAGCCAAGATTTAAAGTTTGGGCCGCTGTGATCACCTGCCCAAAGGTCGATCCCGGGAGTGGCCCTTGGAACACGGCGGTTGGGGTTACAGTTATTCTTGAAGGTCCGGGTCCCCCAACCGATGTCATTCGTTCACTTGGTTTTTGTTGGTCCACTCCCGGACCTTGCATTGCTTGAGCCCCGGAGATAACTTCTGGTTCTGGCTCCTTTTCTTCTTCTTGTTGCCCTTGCCCTTGCACAGGCTCCTGCTCGATATCTTCTAGCTCTGCAGCTTCTTTTCCCTCCCTTGGGACCTCTGCCTCTGCTTGTGTATCATCACCCTGCAAGTTGCCGAACTCATCGGCCGCAAATACATCAAATTCTTCTTCTTGAGGGGGACTGGCCGGGACTCCTGCGGGCTCTGTTTCTTTCTCCGGTTCTGGGGAACTGGAAGAAAGGATCTCTATTTCTTTGGGGAGAGATAACCCCGGCACTGGTTTTGCTTTAGGCTTTTTGCTGAGCCTTTTCTTCCTCCAAGTTACCAGAGGAGGTCCGACATCTCTTATCGTTGCTGCTTCCAGCGGATCCACCCCCGTCGCCTTGATCATTAAGGCTGCCAATGATGGGGAGGAAGGAGGACGAAGTGGCCCGGTCATAAGTGGTGGGGTAGCCAACTTCGTCATCAATTTCTCCCTCATTTGTTGGGAGGCCGCCATCGACTATTTTATTTGCTCGGTGATGGGGACTTCTTGCGTAGAAGGGGTTGTAGCTATTCTCTTTCCTTTATCTACACCTTGTGAAGAGGTCCCGGCCCCCGGGGTCAATCTTGGTACCGGTGGCGGAGTTAACTTTGGCGCCGGCTGGGTTGCTCGGCGGGTACTCCCAGGGCACACCTCCTTGAAATAGGCGTGGCTTCTCTCGACCACCTCTCGAGTGAAATCTTCAATTGTGGGCTCCTCTTGAGTGGCGTAGTCTACTGGTGGAAGGGCCCTCTTATCGATCCCCTTTTCTTTGTACTGGGGATCTATGGTGGGGGCGGCGTCTGAGAATTCCGCTGGGAATTTCTAGAGCTTCAGTTCCTGCATCATTCCGGATGTCATCCTGACATAGTGCCTGCCCCGCACATCCACGTCATCTTGGCAATCAGCCCAGAAGTCCTCCATGTGTATTTGATGGGGCTCTGAAGCCCGGGGCAGTGCTGTTGCAATTCTGTCATGCGAATCAAAGTTTTTCCGCATCAGATAAAATTCCTGCAGGTTATAAATTTTTAGCTCATTGTCTGCCTCCTTCGCGGCGGCCAGACTACAGGTGTAGTTCCCACAGGTGATTGGGAACGAGACGTTGGGGACCTTCTTGAGGGCCAAGAAGGCGTGCAGCTCCATTATCTATCGGCAGTATTCCAACAGCACGATCTTGTCCCCACAATGCTTGGGTAACAAGTAGGGTTTCTCGGAGAAGCTAGCGACCCTAATGTATGTATGCTGCTAGAACTAGATATAGTAGTGTCCATAACTACTGACTAACTTCATCGCTCAGTAGATAGGCGGTAACCAGCGTCTCGGGTGGGTGTGAGCAAGTGGTAATAAACGAACGCATCGTTTACTCGGTAGAAACTGGGGAAGTTGGCCTCCCATTGAATCTGTGAGAAATGGTCCCAGGGTGCCTTTTGTCTCGGGCCAATCCCGAGCACACCGTTTGTAAGTAGGCCGTTGGAGTGGGGCCTCTGCTGGGCCAAGGCCCAGAAAACATAAGAAGACATGTAGAACTTCCCCTTCCGGTTCAACTGTTGGAACTGGGAGTCGACATGGTTTGAGATTATTGTCGCCCAGTCGAAGAATTCTCCCTTGGTAGAGATGCCGAGGAGGAAATAGTACATCCATTTGGCAAACTCCTGGGTGGAGGGTTGCCCAAATACCCATGTTAATGCTATTATCCCCATCTGGATGCTCTCCTTGAATTTAGAGCGGGGGATTTCTATCTTCATTCTCTTTGGGTCCCTCTTCGGGGCCTTGAGCCAATGGGTATTCATGTATACCCGGGTGACATCCTCCAGTTGTGTAAACTATTTCAAGGCATTAGTCCTTGTAACCACCGTGGCTCTATCAAATTGTGGGATACCCAGGCCTTCCTGGAATGTGACTGGGTCGAGGAACACCAGTGGAGTGGGGTATCCTGTGGGTTGCGCAGCCGTGAGCATAACGGCCCGGACAGAAGAGTTATAGTTGGCAGCCAGTGTTAAGATAAGCTCTGGGGATTGCACGGAGCATGGGAAGCAAGCTGCGAGGAGGATTCTGGAACCCACGACATTGATTGCGAGCTAGTCTCCAGCCTGTCGCTGGATGTGCATTACCTTCACCAGGGCCTGCATTTATGCCCAAGTTCTGACATTGGCGTCAGTCATCAGTTTTACCTTGGACTCAATCTTTGAGCCCACAATGACATTATCTTGTACAAACTTCATGGTGAGGGGAAGCTTTTCCAGGGCTTTCTCCATCTTTGACTTTGTTGCTGCCCTGGTTTCTGTTGTGGTTGGTAATTCCGGACTTCCGGGAGGAGATGATGCAGACGCTTCAGACATATTTGGAAGATGAAGTCTGGGAACCTACAAGGCAAAGCGACCGTCAGAATATCTTATCAAAAATAAGAAAGTTACTCCGGGGTCCGGAGATCTTACCACCGCGACGTTTGCTTTTCCTGAAAAGTTAGTTTTATGCAAAGATACCGGGAAAGCAAAACACATCGTAAACTTAAGATATCAACACATCCGGGTCTGGGGAATTTTATCACACTTAGCAAAGACGCGGGATGGATGGTGGTAGGAGATCCGTAACCCAGAGAAATGACCATTAGCGAGAATATGTGAAAAGCCAAGTCATCAAGCCCACGTGGGCGCCACGTGCGTAGGTATTAAATGGAAGTTATGGTGATGACGGCGGAGCCAACTGTCCGAACGCACGAAAAGGGAGAGCCACTTGGCTGGAATTGATTGTGCGCATGGGATATAAATGAGGTTCTAACAGACTCCATGGAGGAGAGAGAAAACTGCCTGTTTGAAACCAGCCGAGAGCCGAGCTTCAAACATGTGGTTTTCAACCTCGAAGCGAGCTCAGAGGTGGAAAACCAGACACAGGGGTGACTCGACCGGCTTGTTAAGCCACCCAAAAGGATATACATGAAGCTAAGGGATATACAGGGAGGCGAGGAGATATACAGGGATCATATACAACTATATACATATATACATGAATATACAACGCAGGACGACGCCCGTAGGAAAACCAAACAAGACAGAAATGGATATACAACTATTTACACTTATACACGCTATTTACAAAAACAACTCCTGCACAGAGGGTGGACAACCCTCTGGTAGAGCCGACCCACCAACGGGCGGCAAAACCCAAAACAGAACAACCCAGCCGAAACCAGGAAACAAAATGAACGGAAACAAAACGAAACAAAGCAAAATGGAAGGAGACCAGAGAGCGGAAGAAAGACAGAGGCGGAAAAGTGGAAGCACCAACCTGAGAACACAGAAGGCGGAGGAAAGGAAGGATTTACCGCGCGAGCTCGAGTCGCCAAACTATCAGAGTCACCACCACGAAGCGCTTGCAATTGCCTGAGAATGACAGGAGATGTTAAGCGTTGATTACTACAAATTCTCTGCAAATTCTCAGTTAATCGCTTTTGAAATCACTCTCTAATTCGCTCTAAGTGCTCGAAGGTTTTAATCGCGGTAAGTGTGAAAGTGACAGATAATCTGTATTTATACCCGCGGTAAAAAGGTAATCCTCCTCCTTCCGGCGATCTCCGGACAAGCAAAACCTCCGGACTCCGGGCCTAGGGATTCCTCGTGATAATATCCTTAAGAACATCACGACGAATAATCTCGGAGTCCAAAATCCAGTTTCCAACAAAAGGCAACCTCCAGAACCGGAGTCCCGAAGACGAAAAACAAACAAACAAGACACAACGCCGAGGAAGAAAACCCCAGAGAAATAAAACAAAAAGGGAAAGAGACAAGGCAAGGCCGCAAGCAAAAACAAAAACAAGAAAAAGGGGGACCCAACATTTTGCACACAAAATGTAGGGACGGGGATGCAGGGCATAACAGATACTAATGCTAACACTTTGATTGCTGGAATATTTGTTGATGACATCATATTTGGAGGCAATGATATGCTATGCAAATCATTTGCTAATGAGATGAGCAAGGAATTTGAGATGTCTATGTTTGGAGAGATCAAGTTCTTTCTTGGTCTGCAGATCATTCAACAAAGTGAAGGTATTTTCATTACTCAGTCCAAATACATCAAAGAAGTTCTGAAAATATTCAAGATGGAAGATTCCAAACCTGTTGGAACATCGATGGCTACTGGATGAAAATTAACAAAGGAAGACAAGACAACAGAGGTAAATCAGACTATATACAGATCAATGATAGGAAAACTCATGTATGTTGTACACACTAGACCAGATATTGCACATGCATTAAAAATTGTTGCTAGATTTTTTGCTAACCCCAGGGAATCACATATAACTGTTGTGAAAAGAATACTAAGATATCTGAAGAATACTGAGGAATTTGGCCTATGGTATAGAAGAGAAGGCAAATTTGAACTAAAAGTGTTTACCGACGCTGATTGGGCTGGAAATCTTGATGACCGGAAGAGTAGAACTAGAGGAGCATTCTTTATGGGTGACAGACTTGTCACATGGATTAGCAAGAAGCAAGGATGCATCTCTCAGTCTACTACAGAAGCATAATATGTTGTTGCTACTGCAAAGTGCTCAAATATTGCATGGATCAAACAGCTGCTGGAAGGTATGCATATGAAGATCAAAGAACCAATAGTTATTTATTGTGACAACACCAGTACAATAAATATTTCTAAGAATCTAGTCATACATGTGAAGACTAAACACATTGCTATCAAGTATCATTACTTAAGAGAACAAGTTCAAGAGAAAGAAGTTATACTTGAATATGTGCAATCAAAAGAACAATTGGTTGATATCTTCACCAAGCCATTGCCAAAGGATACATTTGAGTACCTAA
>MU223478.1:2218200-2234843 GCA_018584345.1 Thuja plicata
GAAAATCCTCTAACAAGGTCACACTTAACAGTGTGTTTGTAACCTTTAATAGGGTTGGCTCCTAACAGGGCTCACTTCAAAAGAGTGAAAATTTGGGGTACCAGTCCCAGTGGTTTTTCCCTTAACAAGGTTTCCACGTTAAAATCCTTGTGTTATATGTGTGGTTTATTACTTTACTGTTTTACATTCTACATATGCATTTATGGATTGACTGGTACACTCTGCATATTTACTGAGTATCAGTAAATATAGTTTACTGCTTATCGGTTATCAAGGAGAATAATGACAGATAAGGTAAACTGACAGACAGTTATTTGTTTTAAATATTTCAAAGTCATATATCTTGTAGGGACTTAATAATTTGAGAAGTATTGATTGGTGTATTAAAGTTTGAAATTGCATAAATTGTTAAGGCCACTGATTCACCCCCCCCCCCCTCTCTCAGTTATTACTAACAATTATTTCAAATCTGAAAGGGATATTCTTTTTACAACTGATCTGCTTAGCATTTAGAGAAATAGGAAAGTGATCAGACCCTATACGAAGTTCAGAAGAAAGAGAACAAGAGTACCTTGAAATCCATTCTTAGGATAAAAGGGTTGTATCCAATTTGAACTGGATCAAATCATTCCCAGTGCAGCGATTCGACTAGGTGTAATCAATTCCTTCCAAGTCAATTTCTAATAACGCTTCATCATTGATGTACTCCATTAGCTCAGTTCTGCTATCTAATTGAGAATGGATTCCACCCTTTTTCTCCTTGTTTTTAAGAGGAGTATTTAAATCTCCCATGATCATCCAGCTTGCTTCTTGAAACTGATTACAGATTTCTCTCAGTCTTTGCATATACTTTTGTCTGCCTTTTCTAGTATTGGGTGCATAAATATTGATAAGGTTCCATGAGAAATTATCCTTCAGATAAATAACCTTAACCAGTAAAATGTTCTTCTCACTAAAAATAAAGGTGCAATCGGCAGTCTTTTGTTCCAAAATATAACAATGCCTCCAGAAGCTCCATCAGAGTCAACACTTATACTACCATAATCTTTAAACACATGCATTTTTTTCAATTTTGTCTTTGGGCATTTTAGTTTTTTGAATAAGTATAATATTGTGTTTGTTGGTTGATATTGGATTTTACTATTAAAACTTAAAAAACATTCAGAAACATGGTTCTTTAATTTTTTAAAATTTTACTATGGACTAGAAGTTTATTGTATTCCTCAACATTTCAAGACAAAATTTAGTTCATTAGGTGCTTACGAAAATTGTAGTATTTTTATTATTGAAACCTAAACGCTCATTTGGAATAACTACTTATGTTCAATGATTTATTTGATAGTGTGAATAATTTCTATTAAGAATGGCTCTCTTTAAGAGTTTTGTTTTAGGCAAAAGGTGGGGAGCTTGATATATGAATCAATATTAAAAAGTTTGAAATTACATACTTTGAGATCAAAATGAGGCTCTAAACAACCAGATGTATCCTTCACTACATAGAGAGAAATTGGCCCAGATTGCCAAAATGAAACCTAACTGAGGAATAGAACCTTAGGAAACAAAATGGGAGTTTTGCAAAAACTAACTAAAAGAGGCTCAAAAATCTAGGCGTAAGCATTGATAGCACAATAGCCAGATGTAAACATTGATCACACAGTCATCAACCCTGAAAATTACACCCATATAGAAACCCCAATACCAACATCTAAAATGGAAAACAAATATGATTACTCTTCCATATAGAAAATAAATAGGTTATGGATTTATAACATTTCAAGATAAAAATTGTGCTTAGTGATGCTTGTTTTGGATTTTGCTTAGCAAGATTGTAAAAGTTGTTGGAAGCACTTGTTTATAAGTTATAATATATTGGTTTAGTAAGAACAATCATTCCAAGCAAATATAATGGACGAGACAATGTTAGTAATTTATGGCTTCTGGATTTTGACTACGTAGCACTTTTTTCCATCAACATTTCAGATCACACTCCATGATCCGTCATCAAGATGATAGCTAGAAAAGAGAGGGATCATCCTGATGATGGATCATGAAGTGTGATCCAAAACGTTGATGGAAAAAAGTGCTACACAGTCAAAATCCAATAGACTGTTGTTTTGTCTAAAGGAGCAAAGCACTGAAATGGATTCTAATCCTCAACATTGTTAACATTTGTGTGCGAGATCTATTGTGTTTTAGTAGATGTCTCAACAAAGAAAAGAGCTTACCCTTGCTTGAATGTTTGTCCCAATTTTTTTTATCATTTCTTGTTTTTATATTAATATAAAAAAAATGAAAAGTTATATTATTTATTTTGGTCTTGCTTAGAGGTTTTTTTTTGTTTATTAAATAATAATAATAATTGAATATTTTTCAAGGTGAACAAGTCAAAATTAACTCTCATTTTTCCTTTTGCACTGTTCTAGTTTACAAATAAGCCAAATTTAAGATTTACCTCGATAAAAATTAAAAAAAATAATTCTACATTAGATTATGACATAAAAATAATTATAGCTTTTGGGAACATTAGCTTTGGTATCTTTCTCAATTGTTCACCTTACTTATTACTAATATGTTACTATTAATTTTTATGGTGCTCTATAACATGAAGCCTTTTTTTATGTGTGCGAATTAATTCTTTATCTTTTGTTTATTTTAAAAATTTTAAACACTCTTCTCTTTACTTTTATTTAGAAATGTTTTTTTTTCCTACAAGGATTTAGAGTTGTTGAAGAATTATGTTATGTTGTCCCATTTATGTAAGAACTATAGTTAGTTCGATTTGTCACTTGATAACATCGTTTAGATGAAAAAAAACATCATGCACTAGAAAAATAAGTGTTAAAAAATATCTTCTCATCAAAAAACAATAACTATAAATATTGTTTGCATGTTTTTTATTAAGCAAAAAATAGGTTTTGAGGGGACCCAAAACCCCTTACAATAGGTTTTAAAGGGACTTGAAACCCTCAAATTTTACCAAGATCTGGAACCCATATTACAACGTTGCCAAAGAGAACAAATAAGGAAAAACAACAACCCCAAATACAACTAAACTGACAAACACTAGCCAAGCACCAACTCAACCACAAGAAAACAATGTCAGCTAAAAAACAAAAGATAGCCATTATAGATTAGGCTGGAAACACCAACAAGACTACAACCTCAAACTATAACGCTTAAAAGCAAAGGACGAGGGATTACCATGCACCCTCATCCCATCAACAAGGAAATTCATGGCTCCCTTAACTTGAGACAAAAAAATCCAAGAAGTAAAAGGCTAGCCTAGTCCTTAACCAAAAACAACCATAGTCTATACTAGGCCCTTGAAAATTGTCAGCATCCAGCCAAACAATATTGCACAAGAAAGGTATAAAGAACTGAACTGAAACATGGAGGTTTTAAAAGGCTCCCTTAACCTTCAATTTGGGTTTTCTCATGGCTCCCAAAACCAATAGGAAGAAGCCAACTGCCTCAAAGCATATAATAAACACACCACTAACAATAAAACACCTTTCCACCTCAATGGGATAGGGACCCACCTCAATGGGGGTTGAAAGGATGGAAACTATCAGTAGAGGAAACAAAGCTTCAAACCTCGAACCAAAGTCCAACAACCCAGAGATGGAACCATAATGCTTTACTGGACAACTGGGTTTTAAGATGACTCCTACAACCAAATGTTGAAGAAGAGGCTTGAACCAATCCAAATCCAATCAGAAGAGAAAAAATTATCCACCTCTATTGGAGAAAAAGGATAGAAACTTAGTTGTAATAAGAGAGAAGCAATCAACCATCTAACTTTAAAAAGTAGGGCATCACCTGCTATCCACCAGCAATACCTGGGCTCCACTACTACACCCAAATCCACCTTAAAAGGAGAGAGGTTGTCTTTAAGACCATCTGTCTCCGCCTCTAAGGAAGGAAAGGCCACCTCAATAAGGTCATCTAGAGAAAATCCAAACTATAGAGAGAGGGCAAGCCAAAAGACACTACTAGTAACAACATTGCTAAGATAAAGAAAATAATCCATCAACAAATCTTCAAAAAGACTACAGGGAAAAGAAGAAACCAACAACAACCCCAAATGGCCCATCATCAATGAAACTTTAGTAAATGGATTTCTGACTAGAAACCCCAAAATGAAATGTTTACCCTCAACTTCAAACTCCAATAGATGCAGAGGCAATACACAAGCAAGGAGAAGAAGCACCTCCAAGAAGACAAGAGTGACGAATTCAGGAAGAGCCAATCTAGCGGCTACCACCACAATGTTTGACACAACCAAAAGCATCACAATAATCACCCAAGAAGAACTCCCCTGAGAAAACTAAGATCTCCCAAAGAGAGACAAAGAGACAATAATACCTCGATAGACCCAACATCCACAAAATTTGAAAACCTCGGGAAGTTAGGGCAACAACACCTCCAAATTAGGGCTCCAAAATGAGGAACCTAGCTCAACTCAGAGGCATCAAAAACAAGAGGCCAGAAGAGCTTAGTATCCTCTACAAAGAATGAAGCCAAAGAAACTCTCCCTCCATGAGATGGAAACCACCATTCTCTTCCCATGAAAACAACACCCAAAAAATGATCAAAGGAAAAGAAGCCACAAGTGTTAATTCATTTCCATCAAAAACCACTGCAGCTAATCAAAAGCCATAGAAGTCTTATGCTCTCTCTCTCTCCCACCATAGATCCACCCATCAAAAAAATAGAAGGGAATCCCCCCTCCTGGGTCATGCACACCAATGACACCATGCACAACACACCAACATTGGAAGAAAACACCCCAACACCAGCCTAGGTGAAAGGTAACAACTATAGAAAATGACCTCCTCCGCGAAACCTAAAACACCAAGAAACTTTATCTCTTAAGAGGAGATCATCCTCGCCATCGCTCTCATTAAAATCTTCTCCATCCCCATCGCTTCCACAAACCCTAGCTCCCATGTTGCTCCTATTCCTACCTTTTGCCATCTTTTATACCTTATAATATTGTTTGCAAGTTTTTGCTATGGAGTTTTCAATTTTTTTCTTGCTTTTTTAGGTCATGGAAAATCCTCAACAACCAAATCAGATAATTGATATTTCAAGTAGTAGTTTGGAAATCAGTGCTCCAATACCATCTGTTACTCCAATTATGCACTGAAGTTGTCATTAGTATTCAAGCACTCAAAATGGACAGTCGGTAATAAAGTCACAAATAGGATAGTTAGTATAATCACCAAAGTACAGAGTTAATCGAGAGCACTAATCACCCCTAGAGTTAACCGAGTGCAGTGATAACCGAACAGACATACTATACCAAGCAATAGACTACACTGAGACACACAGTATAACCGAACAACAGTATAACCGAGATACATAGACTACACCGAGCACTGAGAGACAACATTAACCGAGTGGACTAGAGGCCACATAAAAGTTTGTTATGGCACATCATTCTATGTAACAACTTTTTTCTGACCTAGATAACAATTTACAAGGATCGAGGAGAACATTAATCACAGATTTACAACATTAATTATTTATATCTCCTATGTTTAGATGATCAAGGTAAATTATGTACACCGTTGATCTTAGGTTAGGAATGATATTGTAAAACCCTAATTAGGTCATTGAGTTTAATATATAATGTATAGATGTCATTGTGTAATGTATGTTGATCAAGCAATGATCAAGTAGCCACCATACTATAAACATTAGAGATCAGACAAGGGTTTTAAGGACAAACACCATATTGATGTAACCATTTTTCAAAATAGAGGCAAGGCTACCGAGTAGAACAGAGCAGAAGGTATTATCAATCACATTTAGGTGATATATTTTGTATGCACTTAATGGATTTGTATCAACAATATTAAGATTGCATATATTCAGATCAAAATTCTGTTACTTTCTAACAATTATAATAGACCCAAAATATCTTAACAGAGTAGACTTAACCATCTTTTTGTAAATCTCTTAACCGAGTGCACACATACTTTGTGTTGCAAAATCCTCTCACAAGGTAGATCTAATCGATCTCATTGTTACTCCTAACAGGGTAAAATCATCAGAAGTGATCATTCTTTGTAAGCTGTAACATGCTACTTTGTTTTTGCAGTAGTGAAGTTTTGTGGGTCTCATCCCCACCACAATTTTTACCTTCTAACAGGGGTTTTCTGCGTTACCAAAATACTAGTGTCATGAGTACTTAATTTCATGTATGTGTATTGTTTACTTTACATGCATTTACAGTTCAGCAGTGATACTATATGTTTAGCGTATGCATTCTACTCAGTCGGTTATTCCAAAACAATTGGTTATGAAGATTTGATTAAATTTTTTATAAGGGTACTAATTCACCCCTCCATCTCAGTACACACCTCACCATTATCCCAACAATTGGTATCAAAACTAGTTCTCTTGTTTAGAAAGTTTAATCACTGAAGAGAAAAGATCTTACAATGGAAAGGTATACACTTGACAAAACTATTGAAAATCAGAAGTTACAGTTGTAGTTCTATGTCGAACAATACAAGGAAGCCAAATAAAAACTCAGGGAGATGTTGATTAAGATAAAGTACATGGAACTTCGCTGACATGAGACTAATTATCATGAAGAAGAGATTCATGACCCATTTGACTCATCTAGATCTGAATCTAGTAGCATATCTGATGCATCTGAAGGAATCATATCAAAGCTTTCTGAGAGCAATCAACAACTTACTGAACAACTAAAAAGCAATGCAAATCGGTCAAGATACACAAATGGTTAGAATGGTTGAAGTCTTGAACGATGCAAAGAAAGCTGAACAAGATAATAACATGGATTTTGATGACAGAATATAGATGACTGACAAGTTACAAGAAAAAAAATTTGAGATATTGAGACTTATTGAACATTACTTTGAGATCACCAATCAAGTGGTTGCTATGAATCATGGGGCTAACTGAGTGAATACTGAACTTGCAAGAAGAATAGAAGACGTTGGTTTATTGAAAGAAGAGAATGAAAAACTGAGAAATGAATTGAAAATTTGACAACAATATAATGAAGTGATTAAGAGATCTGAAGAAAGCACTAAGAGAATGGATGAATTTCTGAACTATCAAAGAAGACTGGTCAACAATACCAGATTAGGGTATACCAATCAAGGAGAATCATCAAATCAAGCTGAACAAAGGAATGTATACTCAATTCTAAAGCCTAAGAAGCCCTCTTGCCATCACTGTGGAAAACCATGCCACGCATCAAATGTTTGCAGGAGCAAAGCAAAAGGTATTCCTAGAAACCCTCCTAAATTTAATGGTATTTGCTATAGTTGTAATAAGCATGGACATCAGGCACATGAGTGTAGATCCAAGTTGAAAAAACCACAGAAGAAACTGTACATGGATAAATATTGTCAGAATTGCAATATGCATGTTCATACATCACAAGCATGCAAGAAAAAATCAAAGCAAATCTGGAATCCTAAAGGACAAGAAAAGGTAAATCAATCGAGAAGACATGGTAATGCTTATGCATGGGATTATAATACTTGGAGTAGTTGTACAAAATGTAGTAAATATGGTCATATAGTAGAAAAATATATGAGACAATGGCGAACCAAGTCTAGGAATTGGTCAAACTCTTGTATGGCATGTTCTCACTATCACAAAGTCGGTCACTTAAGCAGAGATTGTGCAAACCGGATAAATACTTATGGAAATGGCAATACAATTGAAGAAATTGTAAGGATCAAAAATCAAATGTGGTGGAGAGCATCAAATGATAACGAAGGACCAAACACAACAGTCGGTGACACCTTGTCAAATGGATTAGGTGGCTCCACCATCTCCAACTAAGAAAATCAAGCAGGTAAGGAACTATGTTTTGCAAAGCTATATCTTACATCAGTTCCTATACTCATTGTATAAATGCCAAATTAGCATAAATTGAGATGCACTATGGTATTACATTTTTTATTACTTTGGTCTAGTTGAGCTGGTTAATATGTACCGAGTTAGAAATGTCAGTCGGTGAATATGTGAAGAAACAACCGAGTTATTGTGGCAACTGAGCATTTGGTACACCCACCGAGCTAAAGTATTGCCAGTGTTAATGAAGCTTAATGTTTGTTCATTGAGTGGTTGGTGAAGAGCATTTATTGCACTGCCCTAACACATTTGCTATAAATTTGATCGATGTGAACTCATTTATTCACACTGCGATAACAGAGCAGGACAGAGAAAAGAGAGCAAAGTTGCAGCAGAGCATTTTCAAGCATTCTATAGAGATTCAGAGCACATTCTGAGCAACATAGAGGTTAGTCATTTCACATTCTACATTTACCGAGTTATTAGAGCACCTTTCACGCAAACCCTAAAACAAAAATCATGGCATCCTCATCTCGAACCATTAAGGCAAAAATGGTGAAGGATAAGAAGGTTGTTTTGGTTCAGAACTCCACTTGCACAAAGCCAAATTATAAGATCCATCCATAGGTTGTAGCCCAACCTGACGATAAAGGTGTGTTTTCATCTATTCCGCCTAGGGTTCTGTTGGTCCAAGACGTGTGTGCCTACATTCACTGCAAGATAGGTGAAATAGGAGATTTTGAGCTAAATTCTACATATCAATCACTATGTGTAGATGGGAAGTTGACAGAAGATAATAAACATCTGGAGGTTAAAGGGTTAACTATGCCCTAAATTTTCCAAAGGTCTTTTGCACCAAGTGGATCTGCATTATTATGAGCAGAGTACATGATGGAAAGCTCTGGATGGATGAGCCAAAGAAGATAACAAAAGATGTTATTCACGCCATGACCATGTATCCAATATATGATAAAACAAAATCCCTAAGGCACCCGCCGAGAACTGAGATAGAAAAGTTAACAGGAGCCGAGTGGGACAGAAGAGGTCTGAAGATAAACTCCATCGGTGATCCTGAACTTAGGTTCCATGCATATGTCATTGGTTATAAGATATTCTAGTCCAGCAGACTAAACAATGTTGCTTGCGAAGCAATCGACATAGCTTACAAGATTATTAAGAAAGGATTACAACTTGATCTCGCTGAGTTGTTGCAAAGGAAATTTGAAGAAAACATGAAGACCATCAGATCAACATGATCAAATACATGTAATTTTGGTTCACTAATACTATGCACATTCTTCTACCTACAAAATTTATTTCCCTCCATCGATGTAGTTAAATGGAAGACCAACCAACCAATTACAATGTAAATCAATGATTTGATAACAAGCTTAGGCACAAATTTTGAACCAGTCATGAATGATTATTTTGCTAAGTTTAAGGCTACGATGGAAAAGAGGACTTGAATTCCATTGCAGTTGGTAGATAAGTACAAAGATGATATATGTTTTGTAGTAGACATCGATACTACTCTAATCAAGGCAGTTCAACCGAGGAAAGCACAGCTACCTCCGTTAGATTATGAGTTGGATATTGATATTGATTTAGAAGCCATTGAAAATTGTTGAATGAACCAGTTGACAAGTATTCCATTAGATTTGGTACATTTGATGAAGCCCAGACCCGAATATCCATAGGTCTAAAAGTTCCAAATATGGGCAAGAAAAAGACTAAGATTGTGAAGACATTGAAGAGAAAATTTACTATCACAGATGAAGAATTAGACAAATATGTAGATGAAATCAAGGAGCATACCTTAGTCAGTCAAGAAGAAGAAACTAAAGAATATGTTGATGTCACCGAGTCAGATGAAGCACAAGATAAGGCACCTAAGGCCAAAAGGGGCAAAAGCATAAAGACCGAGTCTCCACCATAGACCAGATCACAATCGATGACTATAGATTCACCATCTTTGAAGAAAGGTGTGGAAAAAATAACAAGACCCTCACCGAAGTTCACATACCAAACAAGAAAACAAAATGGTACTACCAATAATCCAACACCGAGACAAAGGAAGAGATATAAGGAACGAGGATGATTCTAATGACAATCTAGATCAATTCAAGGTTATACAGAATAAGAAACCTCAGACCATTGATGAGATTGCAAAGGCAATTAGAATAATTGGACGGCTAGGACATCCAAAGATACATGCATATTCCGATCTGACTACCGAGCACAAAGATAAACTTGAAGAAGCAATCACAGGTATGATGATCAACTTGAAACAAGTTCCAGTTGAATTTTCTACTTACATTCCCTTAGAGTTGTATGATAATATATCAACAAGATGGTCATATGCACTTCAAAATGAGAAACATATGAGAGAAGCAACTCTCACTCTTATTAAAGTTGATTGTACAGTTGAGCAGATAAATGATATAATGCAACAAGATGCCAAGGAATTTTTTAAGAAGGCAAGGAAATTGAACATTCTGCAAGGAAATTTGAAGGAAGAGGATATTGAGAGTACACAAATATGGAATAAAATGCTAAATCTACTAGATGAAATCAAGGACACCGAGGAAGAAATAGACATTGCATCCACAATCGATATTGAGGTACATCGACTGAGTACATAAATAATAACAATTGATGTTGATGTTGTAGATGTTGACAATGCACTGGATGGTATTCCTGAATTATTGACCAATCTAGGACATCCAGAGATCACAATAAAAGATATAACTAAAGGTGATCCAGATGATAAGGCTAAGGAAGATGAGTCAATCAGAGCAACCAAGACTATATATGAGCAAGACACAACAGAGGTCGCCTAAGCAAATGTACCAGGCCAGTTACCTATTTTGGTACAAGCAATTGAGATAGAGAGTGAAACACAACAAAAGACACCCAGGCAGGTTACAAATACAAATGAAGACAAGGGTGACACACAAGGTACACAGACCAAGTAGAGTGGTGGAAATACACAAGGTGATGCACCAAAAGACACCACTGTTGTAGAGGAAAAAGGTAAAGGTAATACAAACAATACGATGGACACTTCTACTACAAACACAAGGTCAGTTACCGATGAACCTCACCAAGTCATCACACCAAGTACCGAGTAAGCAAAGCTTGAAACCGAGCAAAAGGCTCAATTGGCATTAAACTTATCTCCTACTTCGAGCAGTAAAGAGAAGAAAAAGAAAAAGAAAAAGAAGGGAAGCAAGGGTCCTGTGACACTTGATGAGATCATCGACATCCCTGATTGTGATCCACGGATGCTTGACCCTGAAGCTTTGACAAGATATGGAGAACTTTGCACCCGAAAGGCATCATAGGAAAAGCTGAGGCAAGAACGCAAGAGTGCACAGGTGCTAGAGACTTCTAAGGAGATCCTCATGCAAGTTGTTCCCGATGTGAACATAGATGAATAAACCCCCATACTCGATCAACTTGCACTGCTCACTGAGGCAATTAACAAACCTGACATTGATGTCAAGCAGAAACTGGAAGAGCGAGCATAAAAGAAGATACAATACAAAGTCACAGAGAAGATCAGCCAGGCAGTGGCAGTAAATAAGGTAACTCTATTTGAATTTGTGAATGGAATAGAAATTATCATATCTGAAGTCATTACAATTCTACAACAATTATGCACTTTAGATCACTTCACTACTGAGATTAGTGAAAAGATAAGGAAAATAGATCAAGATCTAAAAGATAGTGTAAATAGTCTATCAACCAAGCAACATGCATTACACCAAGGTACTCCAAACCAAGTGATTGAGAATATAGTTGAAGAAAGAAGAAGAACAAATCAAAGAAGAAGTAACGAAGCTACAAACAACGTTACTCCCGCATGTGGTTATGATGCAAAAACATGTGACATTAGCAAATAATTTGATTGCCACCCCAGATCTATCTATTACAGAAAGCATATATGATATGCATGCTCAGATAAACTTAGAGCTATTAACTCTTGAGCACTTAAAAGAGGAATGGGAGAAGCTATTGGAAAATCTCAAGCCAGCCCATCATAATATTTTTGACAAATTGTAAGTTATACTCCTTTTGTCATTATTTTCAAAAAAGGGGGAAATATATGTATATAAGTATAGTAAAAAGGGATACCATAATAACAAAAAGTTCGTATAAATATATTGAGCATGTACAAAGGGGGAGTCACTATGTACAGTAATAATTTATTGATACTAATGCCAAAGGGTGAGAATGTTACTCCAATTATGCATTAAAGTTGTCATTAGTGTTCAAGCACTCAAAATGGACAGTTGGTAATAGAGTCACAAACAGGACAATCAGTATAATCACCAAAGTTAAGAGTTAACTGAGAGCATTGATCATGCCTAGAGTTAACCGAGTGCAGTGATAACCAAACAGATAGACTATACCGAGCAGTAGACTACACCGAGACACAGAGTATAACCGAACAATAGTATAACTGAGATACACAGACTACACCAAGCACTAAGAGACAACATTAACCGAGTGGACTGAAGGCCACATAAAAGTTTGTTATGGCACATCATTCTAGTTAACAAATTTTTTCCAACCTAGATAACGGTTTACAATGATCGAGGAGAACATTAATTACGGATTTACAACATTAACTGTTTATATCTCCTATGTTTAGATGATTAAGGTAAATTATGTACATCGTTGATCTCAGGTTAGGGATGATATTGTAAAACCCTAATTAGGTCATTGATTTTGATATATAATGTATAGATGTCATTGTGTAATGTATGTTGATCAAGCAATGATCAAGTAGCCGCCATATTACAGACATCAGAGATTAGACAAGGGTTTTAAGGATAGACACTACATTGCAGTAATCAGTTTTCAGAACAGAGGCAAGGCTACTGAGCAGAAAAGAGCAGAAGGTATTATTAATCACATTTAGGTGATATATTTTGTATTCACTTAATGGATATGTATCATCAATATTGAGATTGTATATGTTCATATCAAAATTCTGTTACTTTCTAACAATTGTAATAGACCCAAAATATCTTAATAGAGTAGACTTAACCATTTTTTTGTAAATCTCTTCATCGAGTGCACACATACTTTGTGTTGCAAAATCCTCTCATGAGGTAGATCTAATCAATATCATTGTTACTCCTAACAGGGTAAGATCATCAGAAGCGATCATTCTTTGTAAGCTTTAACATGCTACTTTATTTATGAAGTAGTGAAGTTTTGTGGGTCTCATCTCCACCATAGTTTTTACTTTCTAACAGGGTTTTTTTGTGATACCAAAATACTCGTGTCATGAGTACTTAATTTCATGTATGTGTATTGTTTACTTTACATGCATTTACATTTCAGTAATGATACTATATGTTTGGTGTATGCATTCTACTCAGTCGGTTATTACAAAACAATTGGTTACAAAGATTTGATTAAAAGTTTATAAGGGTACTAATTCACCCCTCCCCTCCCAGTACACACCTCTCCATTATCCCAACACCATCCACTAGGTTGAATGCATATGTGAACGGGAACGGGTATAATGAAACAAAAATCCAAAATGTTGCAAGTCACATTTCCCTTATTTGTTGTCATAATGTTGAACAATTAAAAGTAATCAGTGCTCATACATGTAATGTCAAAGAATTTGAAGCCATGACAATGGAAGAAACTTTACATGAAATTCATGCAACCTATGTGAAGTTATCTAGATTTTGTACTTTCCTACAGGAAATTTATTGTGATGAACATTATGGAGAAGGCAATTCTCCTAATATTCGTCAAACATTTTAGGTGTGATGCCCCACCAGGGAACCTAAGAAGAAAACAATATTCTAGCCCCAAAACAGGTGCAATTTTTTTTTTGAAATCAATATAGATTCCTTAAACATAATTGCATCATCTACTCAAACATCAATTGAATTAATTGTTTACAAAGTACACAATTTGGAAGCGGAAGTAACAATGCATCAACACATTCCTAAATGCACATTTTCCATGATTGCGATATTAAAACCTTTAGGTAATCTAAGTCCTCTTATGGTTCCCTAATGACACTACCTGAAGCAACATCCTATCTCATATTTAATCATCTAAATGCATTAATGACTTGAGACTTATAAACATTAATGAATTACATCATATGATTTCTACCATTAAGTACTATATCTTCAAGATCTGTTTAGAGCACCAAACCAAATGTCCCTAATTCTTTTCTTCACCAAACACATGAACATTAAGTTAACCATAGAACTAGTCATTTCCTTAGTTACAATTATTAATAATTATTAGCAAATTAGATTACTAGCTCTTAAATATCATAATTGATTACATACTAAATGTTCATTTACTAAGCCAACATCCAAATTATTTGACCTAGGCTATAAGCATATTGTTTTCCACCACATAAGCATTACCAAAATCCTTCAAGTACTCATTTCCAATTAATAATCCATCTAACTCTTCGTTGACTTTCAAACATCAAAGCATGCATACTAGCATTCCTCCTAATCTATCATTTCCATTAATGAATATACTTAACCATATCATTAATCCAATCTAACATGTATATTATATTCATAAATTCTAGAATAAACTATTTTAATTAACATTTTATGCAACATTAATTCAACATTGCTCTACACTTTCTATAATTACATATTCATAAGTCAACTAACGATGTCCTTATATCAATCCTACTAGAACATTGATTACTAATGTATAAATATACATCCATAAACACTTAAAATAACTAATTTTCAATTAACAAACCATTTAATTCTAACTTAACAACCCATGGGTATCTTTACAAGATCAGATTACATAACAAATACATTTATAACAACATTTATCCTAAACTCCCCTCAAAAAGTACTTCCTTACAAGGAATATACAAAGAACATCGATATACATATGTGAGTACATCATGATATATGATAACATCATGTACAAAATGAAGATCACTAAGGTTGCAAGAATGAAGACATCGGTACAAGATCCATCAACACAACACGAACCAATTGAACCTCGATGAGAAAAATATTTACCACCTAGCCATGTGGAAACTGGAGGTCCAATCCCACCAAGATAAGAGCATAGACACCAAGGTCCCACACCAAGCAAGAAACCTAAACAGTATGCAATATGGTAACCAAACTCCAAACAAGGATAAGAAAAGAAAGGAAACATGAAATAAGGCATGACTACCAGAGGTGAGGCATAAAACCAAATAGATAAAGACTTTAGGTCTCAAGTAGGGTTAGTATCATCGCATAGCCCTCACCCCTTCGATTAACCTGGTAGTCTCTTTGGACCTCGGCCCCCAAGTAGGAACATGTAGAACCAAACACCTTTGAAGAGGACAAGGTAGTTTAATCATGTCTATATCATCAGATATCTTCTCCCACTCCCATCCTTAGCCTATACTGGTACTAAAGGCATGGGTGAGGCATCAAATTTATCTTATTAATGTGTATTACCCCCTCTTGATTCATTTATTAGGTTATCACTTAATTAATGAACTCGTCAATGGGTTACTCTGGCAGCCACTTACAACCTTGACCCCCATCGAGAGCCACTCACCTACATTAAACCTAGGATCTTTAACCCTTAGGTTCAAAATCATAAAATAGATACACATATGAATCATGTATAGAGATAATGCATCAATTTGAATTCCCTATAGTAATCGGAACCACATTATACATGTTTAGTAACACTCACATTGCCCCTCTTCATGGACAACCCTAAACCCCAAATCAAGAATCCAACTAGAATGAATTGAACAACATGGAATTTAATACACATATAATTCACATAATTTTAGGTGTATCATTTCCCCACAGAGCATCCACAACTAATAAAACATCAAAATATACAACCCTAATGCCTCTGGTATAAACCCAAAACCTAACAATGCAAAAACTGACCAAAATGCAGGTTTTACGCACTTCGGCTCAGTTCTGCATACTTGGGCTAAAAGTTGCACACTCAGGCTTTGTAATTGTGCAATTAGTCCAAAAACAGGGTAGTTTGGATAAGGTCTCCAAAATGGCCTTAATAGAGCATTGTCTAAGCCCTAAAAGTAAAATTTGAAAGAGACCCATTTGATATCTCTTAGTTTACTTCCTAGAAAATCTATTACTTGACACCCTATCTCTAATTAAGCAAGTGAAATCATTCAAATTCCAAATATGGGTCCTTAAAACTAAAAGGAAAAACAACATATGAAAGCATTAATTTATCACTACCATTTCCAAATTTTATATAAATGAATACCATACATTTTACACATCATGAGAACACAAAAGCATTCCCAAAAGATACAACAACAATAAGATCAAGGGATAAAATCCCTACCTGGCATCCTGCAAAGAATCCAAACAAGAGAAAAGGCAATGAGAACACTAACCAATCCACACCATGTACATAAATCAATCTCCAATTATTTCAGAACACTCTGAGGAAAATAAATCCAATCCAAGAAGTAGAATCTCTCGCACAATCACAAATAAATGTCACAGAAAGACCTTGCAGTGATGTCAATAAAACTTCTTTCAATTCCCACACTAATCCTTAAACCAAACCAAATATATTCTCTATAATTTTCAAAAGTTCTCTCCTTTCTTCTCCAACAAAAAAACTATATGAAATTCCTCAAAATACAACATTATATTTGAATATCTCATATTAATAATTACAACATTATAATATACATAAAGGTATTTAAATTGTTATATCCCAATATCCTCTCTCTCTCTCTCTCTCTCTCTCTCTCTCTCTCTCTCTCTCTCTCTCTCTCT
>MU223478.1:2234916-2267233 GCA_018584345.1 Thuja plicata
CACACACACATGTATGTGTGTGTGTGTGTGTGTATACATGTCTATACACACACATGTGTGTGTGCGTGTTTGTGTATGTATATATGTATGTATACATGTTTATATATATACATGTATATATATCTATATAATGTATGCATGTATGTATGTATGTATGTACACACACATACATACACACCAATGATGCCTTAATAATTATAGTAAAAGTTAAAGACGGAGTTAAGAGGAATAAATAATAATATAATAATAGGATATTAACTATATATCAATATATTTGCATACATTTGCACACACACACACACACAAATTTAATTTAACTTTAATAAGAACATTAATCCATTAACAATCACCTACCAATAATACTCAAACTATCAATTGTAGAAAATATAAGAGAGCCAACATCCTTAAGCATAGATTCAACCAAATAAGTCATACTACCAACCAAAGAACAACAAACATCAAAACCTAAAAAATGCCAACACAAATCAACCCAAATTGCCAACATCGTGAAACATGGGAAATACTCTGAAACCACATATTAAGGATCTTTGAAACCCAAAAATAACAAGATCGAATGCACACATCCTAGAACATGAAATCAGCCAAGATATAACCAATATAAATTACGAAGCAACAACCAGACAAGGGGATCACAAAAAGGCATGCACAACAAACCATGCTCAGTCAGGTAACATGTGGATCATAAATTGTCACCCTAAAAGTTTAACCAATAATACAAGGACATCATCACTCTTTAATTAGAATGATGACATGAGATGACTCAGGTGGGCCTTGGTACTATCTCCTGTCAACAACCATTGAAAATTTTGAGGGCGTACTCAGACCTATGTAGCTAGGTGAAGTTGATGCATGATACCTAAAAACCTGCATCACAAAGATGAGGCATATATACATATATACATCTTATAGCAAAAATTATAGATAATGAAGGGGATCAATACATCACGTGGACCTCACTAGGCGAGTAGCTATGACTTCGTCCCTCATCATAAAAACACATCATGGACAAGATCAATCACAACATATACATCAGATAAATAATGTTAACATAGTCAGTGGTTAGAACATAATTATATACATATGCACCAACATATAAGACATACCATTAATCATCACATAATCATCATATAATCATTAACATGGGTTAGTCCATAAATTATTAATCATGAAATAATAATCATCAAAGAGTTTTCATAATCACAATCGTAGAGAAGGAAACATGAATAATGGTCACGTCAATGTCTATATATGAATGATCAAGAGCATAATCATCAAAACATCGTAATCAAATCCTAATGTCATCAAAGAAGATAAATAGTCCATCACAATAATCAATGTCTAATAAGTCCTAACTACCCACACACCAAGGTCCCAAGACATTCTCAACACCTAAGCAAAGATAGAAACACATGGAAGGGTACCATAAACCATGCACAATATCTAATAACAACAATATGTTTATCATTATGATCATCATCAAGTACTAGAATATGAAATCATCACAATCAAGTTACCAAAGAACATTAGATAATTACATCTATGTAACCACCTAGTGCAATTATAATATTCACATAAACAACAAAGGAAAACATAGAAAGATCTTACAACATCCAACCAAATAAACCCAATAGCATCAAAAAATATAAACTTAGGATCATGACATCTACTAGAACATGCTAGGGTTAGAGAGGTGTTACATGAACTTCATGCAACCTACATGAAGTTATCTATATTTTGTACTTTCCTACAAGAAATGTATTGTGATGAATATTATGGAGAAGACAAATTTCCTAATATTCTCATGCATTTCAGGCCTACCTAAATTGTACGTAGTACATTGTATACTAATGTTGTTCCCTTTGGATTTTACCCATGTTTGAACTTACATTTCCTCTCTAGTACAAAAATAGAGTTTTTGAATTTTTTTGGCTCTTGTAATCAACCAAATCTTCCACCCCTTCCTCTTATGTTCCACCAATTTATGATATAAGTTAACTTTGTACAAATTTGATTCCACTAACAATACAATTTTCATGATCTACACTTCCAACACTTTTGTATTTACATTCTCACTTCAAGCCTCCTTTTGTGTGTAGTTTTAAGTGCTATACTTTTCACACTTTCACATTTAAGTTATTGCTTTAGCCCTTTTTTACGTGAAATAGAAATATACATTTAAACAGTTTCTAAAAAAGGTACGAATAAAATTAAAGCCACATTATTTGTTCCAACTCACTTCAAACATATGCTTCAAGAAATTTGTATAATCATAAAATAAGTTTCATGATATATACTTGCAATCATTTTACATTAAAGTTATCGCATTGACCCTAGCTTATGTTGACTCCCACTAGACATTTAAAGTGATGTCTACAATATGGATTAATAAAATTATACATACCTTTATTTTTTTCAAATCTCACTCTTAAGTAATCAAATGGGGTTAGTTTGATTACGAGTTTTTCCTTTATTAACAAATGGTGATGATGCCTACCATAGTATCATAACCACTTTAATCAGATAATATATTTAATCATTTTCTTCTCTCACTATCTTTTAAAAAAAAATTCCACCTATAGGAACACACTTGTCTTAACCAAACAAGTTTTACAAAAAAATTCCTCTCTAGTTGTTGGGTGCAGGTATGTCCTCTTATCTTTACATCTTTTTTAGTAGTGTAGCTTACTGTAGAGTCAAAAATTGCATACCCCCATTTACAATTTAGGACACACTTTTGTAACCACTATAATTCCCATAGTATTTGAGTAGGTCCATTTTAACCCTTGCATCAACCCTTTCCCTCTCAAGATGATCAAATTCCTTATCAACAACCATTTCAAGCGTCACCTTTGCATGATTCGCGTATTGCCTTTGCTACTCGTCATTTTTAGCATGATTTTCTTAGGCGCTAATGCACCGCGCAGACGTCTGTGCACCACACATTTGTTCATTGAAATCTCAATGTTCAAATGTCAGACTTGCACATGCTTTCCACTTGTCACTTTCTTTTGTCAGTGTAACAACTCAAAATTTTCTAGAATGGTTCAGAAGCCTCCTTTTCCATCCTCTTCTTGCCTTTAAATCCATCTCTTTGATTCATTCAAAAGGATCTCTCTCTTGGAAAATCTCCCTTGCCCTCTTGAAAGTTCTCTTGCTTGTAATATCTTGCACTCTTTTGCTCTCACTTGCTACATCAATATCTTACAATGATTCGGTAATATCTTTCCATTTATCATGTGTCTTTGAGCATATTGGGATTTATCACATCCTTTTTCTATAATCCATCTCATACAATAGGGGTTTTCATCCACTAGTGGAATTTGTTTCTATTTTCATATCTCACGTAATAAGGATTCTCCTCCATCCAACGAGGTTTATTTCTATAACGTTATCGTTTATCTATTTGTCTTTTCAATCAATCTACTATTTGGTTGTTGCAAAGGTGGAAACACCAAAGCAGGGACATGACTAAGGCAAGTCTCCAAACAATCCCAAAAAAATTTCCTCTCATGTTTGTGTGCAGATTTATCAGAGACATTCATTCGCACAAAAGTTTGCTTGTATTTTGTCCATTTCATTTTTATTTATCTCTGTTACATAATATTTGTTGTTATATTTTTAATTATGTGTTTTTGTAGGTTATCCAAAGTATAGATCCAAGTTTTTCCAAATTCAGAATCTTTTTTTGTTTTGGTTTGTATCACACTACAATGCGTTACGTAGACGTCCGTGCGTTGCGCTGGTGTCCTTGGCCAAGACACTCAGATTCAGACCGAAGACTCTCTGTCATCTAACCTTCCCATTTTTGCAACCAAAATAATTATTTTGCTTATCTCTAAATAGATATCTCCACTTGTTCATCTAGTTTGGAGATATTTGAATGGGTGTTGTGAACTTGACTCTTTAAAGAACATAGTTTCCTTTTTATAGGGTTAGATTTACTACACCACACTTACCTTTACCCAACTTATTTTGGTAAATCACAATTGTACGAAAATATATTATGTTACAAGCATATTTAACATTTCTTGTAAGGAAAACAAATCATGGACTATGATTACCATTCCAACATATTTGTACATATGCCTTTAATTTGTCGCGTTTACTTTATCCTTTTTGATGTTAAATTAGAACATCATGTCATTTGTTAATTATGTGTATCTACGTAATCCTTGATAATTCAAATAGTTAAATTGTACTTGTACTCTGCAAAATGCTTACCATCTTTTCAAATTTATAGGCCATTTACCTCTACTTTAAGCTACGTCTCACTCTTTGATGGACAATGTAATCAAAATTATCAACATGATAACTTAGATGTACATCTGATTCTTCAAGTATTTGGCATTGCAACATTTGGTCAAGGAACTAGGACGACAATTAGATACAAGTTAGAGCTCTCTAATGGACCCCACTTACAAAAAGCTACCTCGCCAAGAAAGTTTAACAATCTTATAATAACAAAGAAATTTTGGAAGGGCTATGTAGTACAAATCAAAGAATATACTATTGTCTTTCAAAGGTTTTATGTCATTCCAAAAGAAGACTAAAAAATTTGAGGCGTCCTATTAGAGTGAGCTACTTCTATACAAACATTTTCGAGCAATAGACAATGATATAGGCCCGACCAAAGAAGAAATCATTAGTAATTTTAAGCATATGAATACACATAAATTTAATGTGTGGCATGTTGTTTGCATAGATCAAATTGAAGATGACTTTAAAGAGCAAAATGAGTATGATGGAGAGATGGATAGATAAGACACTGTACAAATGAATGCGTGGGAGTTATTGTCTCAAATGCCCAACTTGCTAGTAGTATCAACTTAAATGAGATTGAGATGTTAGGCAAGCATAATTTTTATGATAACAACAGAGTGTTCCTCCACAATTGCATGAAACTACAATTCAATTCACACATAGAAACAAGATGTCTCAACAAGGTATTCACCCCCCTAAATCCGTACAATGAAAACTACAAGTTATCGCCTCAACAACAATTGATACTTTCTCTCATTACAAACTACTCCATAACTAATTGCTTAATACAACCTTTGTACATGGTCATACAAGGAGCAACATGAACTGGAATTCATATCTAATTAGTTGCATAAGAAATGCACTTCAAAACTACAGACCAAAAAGAGTAAATACACTCCTTGTTCTCACTCCAACAAGAATCACAACATTTAATACACAAGAATTGACCATACATGTAGCCCTCTAGATTCCAATTAGAGAAATGAAACCACGACAAGGACAAATATTAACAACATTATAATAAGTCATGAAAAATATACAATACATTATCATCGATGAGATGAGCTTCATAGGCCCAAAACTACTATTAAAAATTGATAGCAGGTTATGTGAAGCACTACCCCACAGACAACACCTTTCCTTTGGTGGAATGTCTATAATTCTTACAGGATACCTTGCCCAACTCCCACCTGTTATGGATAAACCTATCTATGCATCCCACACAGATTCAAGAAATCTATGGTACAAATTTAATACAATTGTAACATTACAACCAATTTTTAGACAGGATGGTGATGATCCAATTCAAATACAATTTCGTTAGGCATTACGAAACATGCACAATGTAGAACCCACAGAGCATGATTGGAAGTTGTTAATGACTCACACAAACAAGCAACTACCGTTAATTGAACAAGAATAGTTTTCCCAAGCAATACATTTGCTTGCTACAAATGAACTAGTAGCATTCCACAACAAAGAAAGGCTAAAATAACTAAATGTACCTATTGCACTATGTGTTACATTCAATACACAACGTAAATTTGCATTGCTGATAATGATGACCAATTTTCCCAAGAAGCCTTATTATGTAGATTTCAACATGTCCTGCTTACAACAAACCTATGGACAGAAGCTGGTCTTGACAATGGATCTCTTGGAGAGGTTAAAGATATTATATATCCCTTTGGCTCTAAGCCCCCATAATTGCTAACATATGCTACAGTTGAATTTTGATATAATGGTTTGCCTTGGGATGAACGAAACCCAAAAACTATTTCGATACAATCGATAACCTGAGGCAGTCGTACACAAATACTGCTAACCACCACATGGGCTATCACTATACATAAATCACATGGCCTAACACTAGATAGAGCCACAATTGATATAGGTAAAACTGAAAGACAAGGCCTCACCTTTACAACATTCTCAAGAGTCAAATCCCTGCAAGACCTCCATATAGAGCCCCCTTTCTCTTTAGATCACTATTGCAAAATGAAAAAGAATCCATACAACATTATTAGAAAGAAAGAAGAAGCTCACCTGCAATTGATCTCACAACAAGTTCAGGTATGTGAAGCTACTTGCACAACCACTTTTTTAGTATTACAATTCAAGTTTTTCCCTTCATTCATTTCAGCTAATTTTTTGTTGCTTACCAATTACACCTTTTTCACTTCTACAAGTTCACACTAGCTGTTCAAGAAGAGGAAACAAATAATATTTATAATTACAAATACAACATTTTTAAATGGTTCCAATGTATTCCAATTCTATATTTTTATAGAAGGACCTACAAAAAATTACAATATACCAATAGTGTAACTTTATTTCATCTAAAGTAGATGCTGCTATGTACAAGACTTCCTTCTATAACAGTACTTGTTTGTAGAATGCCACTTAAATACACTTCTTTTTATTATGTAAAGTTTCAATTATGCTTTCACATAAATACACTTCTTTTTATTATGTAAAGTTTCAATTATGCTTTCACATAAAGACCTATCAACGAATCCCTTACATCTTCTTTTGATACCAGTACTAGTAATTTAATAAAAAATAAAAAATAAAAAGAAACAAGACCTATGATAAATTCTAGGTTAATTGCTTTAGGTGATGGACCATTTGAAGAGAAATTCAAATGATACAAAATACTAATTAATTTTTTTAAAAAAATTGAGACCACGAAATATCTTCCAATATTAAAATTTAGGTAAATTGGAAAACCGTGAAGAGAAATTCAAATGATACAAAATACTAATTATTTTTTTTTTTAAAATTGAGACCACGAAATATCTTCCAATATTAAAATTTAAGTAAATCGGAAAACCCTCAATATCTTCCAATATTAAAATTTAGGTAAATTGGAAAACCCTTAATATCTTCCAATATAAAAATTTAGGTAAAGCGGAAAACCCTCAATATCTTCCAATAGCCTATATAGCAACTTAATTTTCCCTCTCTCCGGCCTATCTTGTGGGTCAGCTCCGCTGAGATTACAGTCTATCCGAAATAAATTCCCTCTTAAGCTACTCTTCATTTCAGTGGTTTATAAATTAGAGAGAAAGAAAGATCTATAGTTCAGCATTTGCGTCATATTACAGATCTGATTTTGTTTTGGTGCTTTAAGAAAAACCTGTTCAAAAACCCAAGATAAATATCTCGAAGTTTTCTCAGAAAACCCGACGGACATATTGGTAAGGGTTTAGACCTAGGGTTTTGTTCAGCACGATTGTATTTAATCATTTATTTTAAATACAATTTCTTTGGGGTTAGGGTTTTATGGCGGCTGTTGCAGCATTGGGCTTCTGCAGTGTTATGAGTGGTAGAGATATTTAGGGTTAGAGTTTTATTACAGGGGTGAGGGAGTTTGGTATTTTATGACATTTTATTACATTGGTGTCTAAAACTGTGAAAGTGATTTTTTATTGTACGCAGGCAAGGCTTCGGTTTATCTTAGCTGTCGCATGGAACACCAGGTTTAAGTTTTAATGTGAAGGGCAGAAGGACATGATTTGGGCTTTAAGAGAGAGCCGTTGACAGCTTTGACTTTTTTTTCAGTCGTGTCAAGTGCTATTGTAAGGCAGGGGGAGCTTTACCTTGTTTCAGCTATAGCATGGAATAACAGTGTTAAGGTTTCTGGAATTTAGGTCACTTTGGAACTGTTGGGTTTATTAGCTTTGAGCTTTGTAGTAGGGGAAGTGCACGGTCTTGTATTTTGCAGTCATGTCGCACCACATTTATAATCCGGTTGGACGAGGAAGCTCCACACTCGGCTACGGTGGCAGCAGGAGCTATGATAACCCTTTGTTTCTAAGGGAAAATGGTGGCGGGGCGTTTGATGCAGCGGGCTTTCCATCCAGAGAGTCTAGGTATTTTTCGGCCGACCCGAAGACACATACCATAGAGCCTGATAGAACAAGTGGACTATCTCTTACTAGTGAGCGTTATTTTGACAGGCTTCCCAGCGAGCGGCTTCAAGTTGAAGCTGGCGGCCGGTTTGGCTCTCTTGGAATCGATCGGTATATACCCTCTGATGTAGAAACTCAGAGACTTGAATCTTCCAGGTACTACCCTGGTCCTAATAGTTCACTTTACATGAATGGTGGCGATTCATCACTTTTCCGTGATAGCGATGCTTCAGTGGGCTATGGGTTGTCTAGCACTTATTTTCCAGGCAGAAGTTTTGTTTCTCCTCCTCGGCATCAGACAGTATGGCCTGGAGCGGATCCTCGAGCTACGGTGGGAGCGGTCACTGGAGTCAAGCGACCTAATGAAGAAGGTATGTTGTACATAATTTATTTTAAAGATCTGAGATTCGCACAGTGCATAGCCTTTTTAGTAGTTTTTCTGGACTAAACTGTGATATTGTTTTTTCCAATCATCAATTGATCAATCACTATTGTAACTGTGTGTAGTTGTGTAGAGCTAATGTGTGGAACTCGATTCTTTAGACTTATTGACTCTCTGTATTTTACAATCAGCAATCATGGAGATCCAAGTGTGAAGAAGAAAAAACATTTCTGTAGTATTTTTCCCCCAGCAAATTGGAATATACAATATTTTTTTTTATTGTGTTGGTAATTAATTATCAAGTTCATAGCAACATCAATACTAGAAGTCGCACTAGCACTCTGAGGTTTTGAATATATCAAAATTTCTTAGGAGCTGCACCCAGCCTTGTCTCGGTCTGCTGTAATGCATCTGTTTTAACAGCGGAGCATGCTTATCAAGTCTTCAATGCTGGTTACCTTTGTAGCAATTAACCTTGTATGCTTTTGGTAAAGCACACAATGGTGTAGACTGTCCTCATCAGGAGAAGAGGCCAACTGCATCTGAGCTAGAATCTCATTCAAACTTCACCGAGCATGCAGAAGAATATTTAAAAGCGTGTTCCTTATAAGTACACAAATACATAATAATACTAGTTTAATAAAAATCAACAATGATATTATGAAGCCTAATTTGTTGATTTTTCAAGCTTCTCGTTTAAGGAGTTTGTTGAAGGCAGGAAGAGGTTTATATTAGCTGAAGCAATTTTAGGATGTCACGGAGCTTAGTGAGTATGTGGAGAAAACTTGGTCGCTAGTCCCATGTCATAGTGTTTGAAGGTACCTTCAAAAGATGTTTTTTGGAGTCAGGAATGTGATTTTCTTTCCATAAGCAAGTATTTGGCAGTTATTTTCAAGATTTTAATGGGTATGCTAATGAAGGAGAAATGAACTATTAGAACTTAAGTTGTATGGTGCATCACTCCCCTCTGACCCGGCATGCATGCTGCCATACTAGGTACTGATATGTGTACAATATGCTTGGGCACCATGCCTGCTTGTACCCAAAATGACAAGTAGTTATTTACCATTGTGGATATGTTTGGATATGACAATCTAGTCATCTGTGCTGTTGAAGTGGCATCATTGGGTAAATATTGGAGTCTTTGGCTTGTTCTCAATTCTAACCTTAAGTTGTGTGCAGTTCTTTTTAAGCAACTTAAATGATTCCCATCCAAAAGACTTAAGTTGTTCCTCTTTTATGTACTTGTTATTTTCGAAAAACATGTGATGAGAAGGCGAGGGGGCCATAGGGTTTCTAGGAGCTTATTGGCTCAATATTAGGGCTTCAATGTGGAGTGTTGGATTAAGAGGTGACAAATCAAGAGCTGAGATTATTTTTTTTAGGCAACTTAGGTGACTCTTATCCAAAAGACTTAAGTTGTTCCCCTTTTATGTACTTTAAGTTATTTTTGAAAAGCATGTGATGAAAATGCAAGGGAGCCATAGGGTTTCTAGGAGCTTATTTGCTCAATTTTAGGGTTTCAATGCAGAGCGTTGGATTAAGAGGTGGCAAATCAAGAGCTGAGATTATTTTTTGTCTTTGGGAGTTATATAACTTCTAGAGCCCTTTTAGAGCTCATTATGTTGTGTGTTTTCTGTTTAATTCTGCTGCAACTTGGCTTAAGGCCTGACACCTTTGAGTATCCCTGATTTCGGAAAGACGTCTTGGCTTCCCCAGTCAAAAGGGTGTGTTTTGGTGGAAGAGCTTCTGTTTGTAAAACTCTAGCACATCAGATTTTTGAAAAGCATGTGATGAAAAGGAAAGGGGGGCATAGGGTTTTTAGGAGCTTATTGGCTCAATTTTAGGGTTTCAATGTGAAGCGTTGGATCAAGAAGTGGCAAATTAAGAGCTGAGATTAATTTATCTCTTTGGGGGTTATTATATAACTCTCTACAGCCCTTTTAGAGCTCATTATATTGTGAGTTTCCTGTTTATTGCTGCTGCAACTTTACTTAAGGTCTGAAAACCTTGAGTATCCCTGATTTTGGAAAGACGTATTGGCTTTCACAGTCAAAAGGGTGTGTTTTGGTGGAAGAGCTTTATTTTGTGAAACTCTAGCACATCATCTTTTCTGGTCTGCAATTATTTCTCAGGCTTGGAGGCCGATTTGGAGATAAAATTCAGAGTACATGGTCAGATTTTTCAATACTACAGCTAGAAACCTTCATATTTCTGAACATTTTTGAGGACAACAACAAAGAGGACAATTTATCAGACCTAGCACCGATTTGTTTGGGAGTGTGGCTGCCAAATCCAAGGACAGCTAGGGTTTTACAACACCTTCGAGGTTGACTAGAGTTTGAGAATAATTTCTGAGGTATTTTTACCTAAATCTGCATACTTAATTCTTCATCTCAGAAATATAAGAGAAAAATCATTGTGTACATTTTTGGAATTTCTGGGCAGAAATAAAGGAATTTCCTGTGCTTTTTCTAGAGTCAGTATTACCCAGAAATTTATTTCTTTTAGCGGAGAAAGCAGTCTTATAATCTGTTTACAAATATGGGTTTAGATATGTATATGCAAATAAAGTTTCAAATTTTTTCTGTGCCCTTATTTGGGGATATTACAGCTTTGTCCAACTAAATATAATGAAAAGATAAGCACTGCAATGTAAAGAAGACCTAAATTGATAAAAAATCTTATTTTCATCGCCAAAACACAGTTGCGAATAGACATAATGATAAAATACAATTGCACAAGTAGAGGGTTGGTTATTGATGGTTATAAACCATTGCTTAGTTTGTTGCACTTTGAAGGCTTTATTTGAACCTATGCCTCAAGGTCTGAAAACCTTGAGTATCCCTGATTTTGGAAAGATGTATTGGCTTTCACAGTCAAAACGGTGTGTTTTGGTGAAAGAGCTTCATTTTGTGAAACTCTAGCACATCATCTTTTCTGGTCTGTAATTATTTCTCAGGCTTGGAGGCCAATTTGTAGATAAAATTCGGAGTACATGGTCAGATTTTTCTCTACTACAGCTAGAAACTTTCATATTTCTGAACATTTTTGAGGACGACAACAAAGAGGACAAGTTATCAGACCTAGCACCAATTTGTTTGGGAGTGTGGCTGCCAAATCCAAGGACAGCTAGGGTTTTACAATACTTTCGAGGTTGACTAGAGTTTGAGAATAATTTCAGAGGTATTTTTACCTAAATCTGCATACGTAATTCTTCATCACAGAAATATAAGTGAAAAATTATTGTGTACATTTTTGGAATTTCTGGGCAGAAATAAAAGAATTTCCTGCGGTTTTTCTAGTGTCAGTATTACCAAGAAATTTATTTCTTTTAGCGGAGAAAGCAGTCTTATAATCTGATTACAAATATGGGTTTAGTGTAAATTTGTATATGCAAATATAGTTTCAGATTTTTTCTGTGCCCTAGTATCTAAATATTGTTATTTTTCTAGTATTCCTTATTTGGGGATATTACAGCTGTCCAACTAAATATTTTAAAAAAATATAAGCACTGCAATGTAAAGAAGACCTAAATTGATAAAAATTCTTATTTTCATCGCCAAAATACAGTTGCGAATAGACAATAGGATAAAATAGTAATACAATTGCAAAAGTAGAGGGTTGGTTATTGACCGTTCACCCATTGTTTAGTTTGTTGCACTTTGAAAGCTTTATTTGAACCTATGCCCTTATCTTTGTTTACTAACTTGAAACAAAATGTTTTAATTTTCAGCCTGAAGTTTGATGGAATAGATGTTTGAAGGCTTGCAAATAGTAATAGTAACTGTTGTTTTTGAATTCCCAGCCACCTCTGCTGTGTCAATTTACCACTTCTCATGACTCTTCCCATGAAATACAACTGAAACTTTTTGTTTGCTGTGTCTGTTTTTTGCTTGTTTGAAGGCTTTATTGCAGGTTTCACTGACTTTTAATATCTATTTTGTTTTATTTTATATTTAAAATTTAGTTTCAAGTTGGTTTTACTTATAATTTTTAATGTTAAACTTAAAAGTAGTGTTCCATGGGTACACTCCCATCACCAAAAAGTTGCTGCCATTTTTTGCAATTGGAATGATTTAAGGATGTGGAGACTTGGGGGAAATGCCCACCCCGCCACCACTGCTTGTTAGGAGATGTTCTTGGGATGGCTCTCTCAAAGAGTGAGGACAAGAGGAACATCAAGTGCCAAGTCTTCATGAAATATTGAAAAACTACATATCTCGTATTATTTTGACAAGTTAGATTCGTTACCTTCATTGTTAGATTCGTAAGGAATGAAAGTTTGTTTTAGAATGGTAAGGACTTGGTTGCAGAAAACAGTGTTAAAATTGTGAAAATGATGTTTGTCATTGAGGTTTGTGTGGATCGTTGACCTTAATTTGGATTTGGTGGTGGGTGATCTGCCCATATATCTGTCCTATTACAAATGTACCTGGATGCTGCCCCTTGATCCTTATAAGGGCAGCCCCCTACCCACCACCATCTTCCCTCCCACCAATATCTGTGTGCCCCGTCATCTTGTCTTGAGATTTCATGGAAACTTAGTAAAATATTCTCCATTTGTTGAATTCTTCCCTTGCCCATCCCAGTTCTTTACCATTTGATGCAACACATTTAGTGGATGAAATGACAAAATTTGTATCACCCAAAACCAAAATCTAATGTCATGTGCAAATTTCCTGGCACTTCATTCCATGACATTTTAACCTTTTCAATAGTACCACATTCTTAATTTTGCCAGCATTTGACAAGCTAGTGATTATTATAGGCCACATTTGTTTTTTAGTACATCTAAAAAAATTGCAATTTTTTTAATGTGGTTTTGTGAGGTAAGTTTCTGAGTCAATTGGGAGCCTTACAAACCCTAGGTGGGTAGGGCAAAGGTCTAAGTTGAATCATATTCCAAAGGAAGAAAAACTCATATAAAACTCTGCTGTTGATTTTTTCACAACAAAACACATCCTATGTTAGCTGTCTCATAGAGTAAAAGCTTAAAGTACCAGAAACCTTTGATTAGGGCAACTTGTGAAATTGAATGGTAAGTGTGGGAATATCTGTATAGACAATAGTACCTCCCTAGGATCTCATAGATGATAGGATACCTGAAAATAGAGTGCTCCTTACATCCACTTCGTGAAGGAAGTAGAATTTGCAAATCTTGTTAGCCAATTGATGTTTGTGTAATTGATGGATGGTACAAATCAAACTTGATTTCAAACGATGTTTGAGGTACACAGGTTGACTGCCAATGGTATTCTGTGTAAGAAATACTTGACATAAAGAGCAGGTTGGGTCTGAGTGGCAACGGAGAAGAGTTAAAAACAAGGCTTTGTCAACCCTTAATTTAGTAGCTGCCTTCGATGTTTTGAAATTATTACACGTTAATATTTTTTTGAAGAACAATGTGACCAATTACAGAGTACATACTGTTCTTTGAGTTGTCTGAGTTGGCTCATATAATTCCTTAGGAAAGCCTTATTTTTATTTTTGTGTTATTTGAAAACTAGAGTTTAAATACATTAAACCATATTGGCAGATATCATGATTTTTTTGTGATAAATTGTGATTTGTTGGAAATCTGATCAGAAAACAGCCCCCCCCCCTTATAAATTGAGATTTCTGCATAAATTGGACCAGACAATTTTTTCACAAATAAAGTGACCAGGAAATAGCTGTTATAATTGTAATTTCGATGGCTTTCTGTAATTTATGAGCTGTGCACCTTCCATGATTTTTTGGCTAAAAAAAATAGTGTTTTTCTGGTTTCCTGCTGCTATTTTTTTTTTCTGATTTTCCACTATGTTCTAACGATAACTCAAGTCATGATTTTTTGAAAAATCGTTTACCTTGTGGTTTGCTAATTTATTCCCAAAAACAATTTTTGCTACCATACATTTAACCCTACTTGGTTTCTATTTGAAATTTTGGTTTGTTTCATTTGCTGTCCAATTATGGATATCCATTGTGCAATAAATTCAGATATAATTAAGCAAGAGATATTCATTTTTTAAGTGTTACCTTTCTCAGATTTCTGTTTAGTATTAGTTTTCAATATTGGTTAAGTTTTAAATTTATTATAGAAATTTTGGAGTTTAAATCTTGTTCCTTTTTTCATAGCCATTCTCTTGGACTCATGAGATATGCCCTAGCCATGGCTGGTGCTGAATCAGCAAGCAAATTTGGGTGCAAAAGATACACTGCAAAGTATATTAGAAATCTGAGCAAGTTGTCTTAACTGTTAAGTGTAGCAATATGAAGCATGATTACACAACTCAAACTTGCCTCAGACTCGGCAAGCTGATTTTTAGACTTGATGCAAACACTTGGCAAATATGAAAACCCAAGAAATTCAGAGATATTTAATGATTTAAAACTTGTATTTCATGCACCCTTTAATAAATAAACATTAAAGAAACTATTGCATCATCGAATAAAAGCTAATTTGATCACATACACAAGTAGACATTGATCACATAAGTTTAAATGCAAATGTAGCTAAAGGATATAACATGCTTAGATATATAAATATTGTCAAATGCATACAAAACTCATGGAATATGAAATTCATGGCATCAAAAACCTACGTTGCAGGATGTGCCTTGTGCAGGTCCGCACCGGATGCGGACGTGTCAACGTTTGCAGAGGTGCGCTGGGTGTGCACCCTGCGGATGTGCACCCTGCGCATTCAGACACATCCTCAGGGCTGGGCACACATCTTGTGTGCATCCAGCCCGCACTCGGACGCATTCGGGCGACATGCACCTCAATGAAAAAGTCAAACAAAAAACACTTACAAAGTGGTTTTTTAAATTTTTTCTTCTAAACCCTAAAATGACCATTTATGATGCCTTTCAACTTAAAAACATATCATTTTGCTCGCTGTTTTGCTCTCAACTTATTTTGTCTCCATTTTGGCATTTCAAAGGGCAGGTGTTTTTTTTTGAAGATCATTCGTGGATAATCTAATAGATGATTTTTTTGATAATCCTTTTGATGATTGATGAATCATGAACTACATTTTGTAATTGTAATGATTTTTATTGGAATCGTAAACATCGACATATATGATATAATCGATATGGCTTATTTGAATTTTTTTGAACTATTAATTGGCTTATTTAATAGTTTTTACAATTTTGTATATTTCTTTAATTTTTTTCGCAATCCAAACCCCCCCAAATGAATTTCACACATCCACATACCATGTTCTCATATTGGCATATGTACTCGTAGTCAAACTGGTAACTTAGATCAAAATAAATATTAAAACTAAAATTAGAAGACTGTCTCAAAGGAGGTTGCATTACACATACTAATATCATGACAAGTCATGCACTGACATCTAAGATGGGTCCTAGATGTTGATGTAGCCATGATATTTGCTTGTGTCTCAATGATTGGTGTGTATTTCAAGTGAGGAGTATATTAGTAATTTGTTTTTGAGTGGTTCAATACATTAATTATGTTGACAAGCTCATTAACAAAGAGGATTGGTTAAGTAAAAACATAAATGGTTATGCTCTAAATAGTAATTGATGGGTTCTTCAATCAGTTGGAGGATGTGCAAGGCATGATTGATACATCTTGCATTATGTAAATGACTTTTCTTGTCAAATATGACTTAACTTGTTCAATAGTGTAGCTTGTCAACTTTGTCTATGGTGGTCCTTGTATACTAAACAAGTTGTTTGATTTGCGGGCTGCACGTCTGTAGGTGCAAGCACACCCGCACTGGTGCGCATCCAACCCACGCTTGGGCACATCCAAACGACGTGCGTCTCAATGAAAAAGTCAAACAAAAATCACTTAAAAAGTGTTTTTTTAGATATTTTTTTTCTTCAAAACACTAAAATGCCCATTTATGAGGCCTTTCAACTCAAAAACATATCATTTTGCTTGTTGTTTTGCTCAACTTATTTTGTCTCCATTTTGGCATTTCGAAGAGCAGTTTTTTTTTTTGAATAATCCAATACATGATTTTTTTGATAATTGTTTTGATCATTGATGAATCATGAACTACATGTAATTGTAATGATTTTCATTGGAATCGTGAATGTAGACATATATTATATCATTGATATGGCTGAATTGAATATTTTTGAACTATCAGTTGGCATTTAATATTTATCTTTGGCATTTGACATTGATCAATGATGAAGTGTCATACTATCAAATTATTTAGTTTTTAAAATTGTGTATATTTCTTTAATTTTTTTGTAATCCAAACCCCCAAAAAATAATTTCATGCATCCATATACCAAGTTCTTATACCTGCACCCGTCCTCGTAGACGAACCGATAACTTAGATCAAAACAAATATTAAACTAAAATTATAAGGCACTGGCTCAAAGGAGGTTGCTTTACACATCCCAATATCATGACAAGTCATGCGTTGACATCTAAGATGGGTCCTAGATGTTGATGTAGCCGTGATATTTGCTTGTGTCTCAATGACTGGTGTGTATATTCAAGCGAGGATTATATTAGTAATTTGTTTTTAATTCTTCAATACTTTAATTCTGTTGACAAACACATTAACAAAGAGGAGTGGTTAAGTAAAACATAAATAGCTATGCTATATTTTGACTTTAGTTAGGATACTAAAAGATGGGATTATTCTATCAGTTGGCTATGCAAGGCGTGATTGATACATCTTGCATTATGAAAAGGGCACATCTTGCCAACTATGTCTTAACTTGTTTAATAGTGTAGCTTGTCAACTTTGTCTATGCTGATCCTTGTATACTAAACAAGTTGTGTGATAGATGGAACAAGATAATCCTTGATTGTGGCTTTGACTATGAGTATGTAGAGATTTGCAACAAGGGTTATGCATTATGTAGATTTTTATGATCATGATTCCTCATTGGCCTGTTACTTGCTTAGACTTATGGTTTGATGGGGTTTTGGGTGCAACAACAAAATAAGGTTTGAGGGTGACACCCTTGTGTGAAGGTCTGGGGGTTAGAGAGATAGGTCTAGATCTTGGGGGGGACTGAAGAGAGTGAGATAAGGAAAGGTAAAGAGTAGGGATAGAGGAAGAGTGATAGGCTTATAGTTCAGGGGAGATAACCCTTGCGTGAAGGTCTGGGGGTTAGAGAGTTAGGTCTAGATCTTGGCGGGGAGTGAAGAGTGGGATAAGGAAAGGTAAAGAGTAGGGATAGAGGAAGAGTGATAGGCTTATAGTTCAGGGGAGATAAAGAGGGAGAGAATACTGATAGGAACTTGCTGATTACTGAAATTTGACTAAGTCCGAAAATTTATAAGATATTCTAAAACCTAGAATATGTATTATAACTCCTTGAGATTTGAAACCACTCTCAAGCATCCTGCCAATATATTCATAAAAAATAACTTAAAAACACACATTGAAATGTGGCTTATACTTAAATGTTTTATTTCATGTGTATATTGTGATGAAGAGAATGAGATTGACTTGACCAAAAAAACATTAACATTTTGTGATTTTTTTTAAAATTTTTTATTTAGCGGAGTCTTAGATACAAACTTGTCATACTCAGCGAGTCTGGGCGAGTCTCCAGACTATGTGAGTTTGGGAAAGACTCAGCCAAGTCTGAATCTGGGCAGTTCACCAAGTTTTGGCAAGTCCAAACGAGTCTCATTACATTGATTTGAAGTTTAAATTTTCCTCCATGAATAAAGTTGTTGAACTGCTCCATGGTTTATACTTACTAGTTACAAGTCCAACAACCACTTTTAGGAAGTTCAAGAGAAGTCTCTTGAAGTTCTTGTCATATTATGTCAATCTTGGCATCTACTTACTGAATTTACAATCAGGGAGAATTGGATCTATTAATGCAATCATTGAGAGTGAAATAAATACCTCGGCTTGGTAAGTAAAAAAAATTGTGGGAAGGGAACATGGTTTGGAAACCTTGGAAGTTAAAACAGATAAATACATGATGTGTTCATATTATAGATTGTTTCTAAAGAATCCACTTGATTATTGGTTTACTCATTTGATTTTGAATATATCGTTTACCAAGTGAAGCTTAAGTTGTTTAAGAATCCTTGGAATTCAGCACATAGCTCTCTTTGCTTATTGCTAGGGAAAATCAATCTAAGAAAGACACATACTTATTATTCTATTTTCTATATGGTCCGAAAAACAAATTATAACTAATTTATCTTTGGAGAAGGTGGATAGAAATATGTAGGCTTTAACACAAATGTGGTAAAGAAAATGTAGCTAGGGAACATTGGAAGCTCATACAGATAAATACATGATATGTTCATACTATATGTTTCTATTTTTATTGGTACAGTAATTGCTTATTTGAAATTTCGCTTGTGAAAATGTGGATTGAAATATGCAGGTTATATTTGATGACTATTTAATAGTACTCTCAAAGTATCTTGTCATAGAGATTGTAATGCAGAACTAATGAGGATTCTTATAATAGGAGTTACCTAACATGTTGCTGGGAGTTGTAAAACACATTTTTGATGTCATAGTTGCTTAAGTAGTGAGGGAAAGAAAGAATTGAATTTCAGGCTAACACTACAAAAATTACACTTCATGCTGATATTATAAGACTTGCATAGTGTTCCCATAGAGGATGTAATAGAGTGGTTATGATGAATGTTATCATATGAATTACAATAAAGTTGGTGGAAGTTCCAAAACACATCTAGGGTGTTATAGGGAGCCATTGGCAGTTGCCAAAGTAGCGAGTTCTTAATTATCTACTATCTCATACACAAATGGAAGCTTTTGTGGTCAACGAAGTTTCTTGTACACATACCATCTAACACGTGTGCTGAAATATGGTAGTTTCTACAGAGTCTTTTCCATTCTTCGGTGTTGTAGTTTCTGTTCAAAGTTTTTCGATTTTGTTTTCCAGAAATCCTTCTATTTCAGTCAAATATAAGATTAAATAATTAAAAGTAAATAAATCAAAATTCCTTATTTTTTTTTCATTTTATAGTTTTCTATTTGTTTTGGATCTGGTTTTTGATATAATCCTACATAGCAGTCACATGCCTCTATACATTTAATGATTCTATTAATTATTAAATAAGTGTATGGAATAATAAGTTTATGAATAAAACACAAGTATTCAGTTGCTTCTGTAAACTATACATGGATCCGTTGCTAGGGTAACAAACAAATTAAGGGGCAATCTTTACCATAAATTCGAAGCTTTTTTTTGGTATTTATTTTAAAGTATTAGTAGTGTATTTATTGAGCAGTATCTGCCATAGTAATAATTTTGACTTTTCGTAAAGTATTTTATTATTATAGTCATAGATTTGTACTTCAAACATGGATGGAGGGCAAAGTATTTTGATACTCTCTACAAATGTAGCTTTGAACAACGATAAATTGCATTCTTGCCCTTTTAGGGCATTATAGGCGTAAATATGAATATACTTTATTGTTATTATTTATATCTTGTTCGTTATCTATTAATTATATATACTTATGGCTAATGCATGGAGTGAAAGCATTTAGAGGTGCATAGCTCTACTTATCTGACTGGTTTTTTTTCCTGCTGCTGCATTGGTACAATAATCCTATTGGATCTTGCTGGATGTCACGCTATACATATATGTTGGTATATGGCCTTCACACTACTGTGGTAAACTAATTTTTTTTGTATATGTAAATATCTAACCTTTTCTATATTATTTCTTACCATTTTTTGTTACCTGGTTTCATTATTATTATTTATTTCTTTACTTCTATATATATTATTTATCCTCTATTATGAACATTTTCTACCTTATTTTATATGTCATATTCTTTCTACTATCCCACATATAGTTTCTAATCAGCAAACTTTGGGAGCTCATAACAAATTTGGACAAAATGAAGCTTTTTTGTCTTTGAGTGCATTGGCCAAGCGGCCTAGACTGGACAGTTCAAGCGATCTCCCTATTTACCCTCAGCGACCTGGGGAAAAGGATTGTGCTCACTACATGATAACAAGAACCTGTAAATTTGGAGCTGAGTGCAAGTTTGATCATCCTGCATGGGTTCCGGCTGGTGGAATTCCAGATTGGAAAGAGGTGATTGTTAAATTTGTATTGCTGTTCAATTGTTTTGAGTTTGAAACTATTATTTAGTTCAATTTTTATAAAAATAATGAGTTATAGTAACATTTAAGTTGCTCTTAAATCACTGCACTTAAATCACAATACACATAGGGGTACATTTTCCGTATATCCATCACAATCCTGGGTTATGATGCTTGAGGATGGCTGCATATTATATATTTTATTCAACGAGACATAATTTCTGGCTCTTGACACATATTATACCATAAATCATGTGCTTTTTTCATACTTTCTGATGATCTTGTAATCATGCACGGGGTCTCCATTCAATGGAATAATCCAATATGGTTCTGATTAGGTTGATAACTGAAATAGTCAATTTAGTAAATACTCTTAGTTTTATGTAGCAAAAATTGGTTAGACTTAGCTGACATTAATATTATTGGGTCAAACATTGAGATTTCTGATAGTGTTGAAATTTGTCGTACTTACCACATCTGTCTGAAGCATATGTGTGCTGCTGCTAAAATATCAGTCCATTATGTTTGAAACAGGAAGTGTTGTTTTGTACCTGTGAAATATGAATTTTATCAGTTATACTTGTAACTTTACAAAATTGGGTAAATTAATTATTGTGTATGTTTGCCTCAGTCATATGCTACATTGGCCTAGACTTGCAGGAACGTTAAATAAGCTTCAGTTCATCTAGATGATATTTATTGGCTGTTCTTATGATGGTATTTTTGGGACAATCAATTTATAATCACGGTGTCTTTGTGGCTATTGGATCTAGGTCTTAACTAAACATTATCCACAGTAAATTGCTGGTCTTATTTGAATTTTTGAAATATTCGTTGATCTTGGTAGGCTTTGATAGCTTTGATCATTTGCTCATTTTAATTTTAATTTTTGACACTGTTAGTATTGGAGCCTTTTTCAATTTCTGCTAAGTTGTGGGACTGTCTTAGAAAACAAAGTATCTTGTGCCATTATCATGCAAGGCCAGCTGGTGTCAGATCACCATATATGCAAAATGGGTAGTGACATGGAGCTCAGCTTTATTCCCAAACCTTTTACCCCTCAACATTCAACTCGTTATTCTAAAATGAAATTGGTAGGGAGCTGTTTATAGCAGATATCACTTTGCCAGTCTGCAAGTTCCTGTAGAAGCTGTTATTTGCAAACAAGTTATCAAAATTAATAATTTTCAGTTTGTACATAGAAATAAAAAGGTAACCTTTTGATGAAAAAAGGCTATGTTCCACGTAGTCTTGGGATGGTGGGATGGGGTCTTGGGGATGGTGGGATGGGGTCTTGNCCCTAGTGGGTACTTGTAGGTGAGGCCTTTTTTTTCTAGGACTGGAAAGTCTGCTCCGTTTGGTACATAGAAATAAAAAGGTAACCTTTTGATGAAAAAAGGCTATGTTCCACGTAGTCTTGGGATGGTGGGATGGGGTCTTGGGGATGGTGATGGGATGGTGGTTAGGGGGCTGAGCTCTTAGCGGGATTGAGGGGTGTAGTCCCTAGTGGGGCTGAAGGACAGCCACACAAACCTTCATGGCACATGCCATTTTCACAATTCTATCACTTTGATTTTTGCAATACCTATTACCAAGTCCTCACCACTTATGAAACTTAGTGATTTGGAATGGGGCTTAGATGCTTATTTCCAGTAGTTGGAGGATTGTCTTTGCAAATTTAGTATTTTACTTTCAAAATTTTTATCTGATTTGGTTTGTTTTGAAGTTATTTTAATAGCTGTCTCCCTGCCATCCCAAAGTTTCGAGATCTTTTTGTGCTCCAAAAACTGCATCCTCATGTTCCTGTATTGCTCCATCCTGGAAGCTTGGACAAACACTGATAATTTTTGAGGTTAGAAAACCTGATTACTTGATAACAACAGAATCTGACAGGCGACTGTAAGCTTAATGTGAGGGGGAAGGATAAACAGTGTCGTCTCTTCTGCCGATACCCTTTATGCAGGTCTATGTTACAATGTACCCCACTAGGTGCCCTTGTACCTGGACACAAATGGTATGGGTACAGAGACACCTAGGAAAGGACTCGATTACATAGGCCTGGATAAAACCAAATGTGGCATGGGGGATTATTGTGAAAGCACTGAAAGGTCAAGAACTGAAGTCAGAGATGGAAAGGAAGTTTTCTAGGCAAAATAAAATATAAATTATTTTGGAGAAAAGAGAGAAATGGGGTAATTTTTTGAACTGAAATGTTGTTGCCGTGTTTGCAAATTTTTCTTTGACAAAAATCTCAGCTGTCCTTGAATGTCTGTTTTTGCAGTTGTTTTTTTGGTCAAATAAATCCTATCATTCATATGCTTTAATCATGCCAATTCTGTGAATTTGTGGGATATGTTTATTGAAAAAAGAAATCATCTTTTAATCTTTCCTGTTTGTCCATCTTCATGCCTGATTCTCCTTGAATGCATGTTATGATCCAATGTTATTTTAGTAGTGCATGATGGACATGATATCATATCTGGTATCCACACAATGTTAACTTCACATGGGCTCTTAAATTATTTGGTTTGATTGTGGATTTGAGTTTGTACGTCCTTGTGTGTGCTGATGTTTGCTGTTTACTTAAGATGTGCAATGAAAAAAATATTTAACATACATAAAAAATGTCAAAATAATGAAAAATATGCTATAATAGATATTGATATCGTTATAATGAAAACTCTAGCACAATATTGAAATAGTATTTGGAATAGCATAATTGATAATTATCAAGTTATCCCCATTAATAGGGTAATAAAATAAGAAAATATCCCCATTAATAGGTGTAATCTGTTTCATATGGATTTTGGATTCCTCACTAGAATGATGCTGGTAACGTTATCAATGATTGTTCCTTTTTCGGGGTCAAAAACTAATGATGAAGCGGAATTGGAAGCTCTGATGGAAGGCTTGACCCCCCTGAAGGCAGCTTAATTGTCTAGGTGCAGTTTTTTGATTGAAGAAGGCGATTCTCTGATCACCATCTTATGGTTTTCTAAGGGTGCTCCTCAGAATTGGAAGCTCAACAATGGATTCTTGAAAGCTAGCTCTCTGTATAGGAAACTTGAGGAAGTTTTGTATGTTTACTGTTTCAGAGGAGGGAATAAATAAGATGTGGATTAGTTTGTCATTTTTACTGGTGGATTGCACCTCCTAATGTTTCCTGGTTTATATATATGCGCCCTTCACATATCTTCTGTTCAACTCAGTATGTTTTCATTCAAGAGTGTCTTAGGGATCTCATGCACGGAGCATATATATCCCCAGAATTTTCCCTTGTTAAATGGTGTTTTTGATGGAATTTTATGGCAGAATACCATGAGAAATATGTATGTAATCATCATTTTATGCACGTAACCCTCATCTGGTGAGTGTGGGAGTGGAATTTTTTGAACAAAAGATATTGTGCCGATTTCATTCCATTTTCTTATGTTCTATGCATTTGGCTCTTTGGTAAGCATGTAAGTGTTTGGGAAGCAATTGAAATGAAGCTGCTTACACGTTATAGGAAGGACAAATCTTGCCTCGTGCAAATTTACCAATGTAATCTTAGGCCTAGAGGGTCTGGCTAATACTGGTGCTTCCAGATTACATGCTTCTGTTACAGAGATCCCATTTTCTTATGTTCTATGCGTTTGGCTCTTTGGTAAGCATGTAAGTGTTTGGGAAGCAATTGAAATGAAGCTGCTTACACGTTATAGGAAGTACAAATCTTGCCTCGTGCAAATTTACCAATGTAATCTTAGGCCTAGAGGGTCTGGCTAATACTGGTGCTTATAGATTACATGCTTCTGTTACGGAGGATTTTAGAGAAAAACCAAGGCATTGGTGGCAAATCAAGAGGCACTGGAATGGTTCTTTAAGGATTTTTACCTTTGTCTTTTGTGGCTTTGGAAGTTGTGCAAGATGAGGATGAGGTTGTCCGCCAGAAGAACCTAGTTAGGAGTGTTAAGGTGATGACTATGTTCTAGCAGATAATGGGCGGAATTCTTGTCCAACACAGAAGGGAAATTTAAATGGTTCATGAACAGGAGGAGGTTGTAGCCTTTTGCAAGTCCCTGCTATGTGTATATACAGCGTTAGGGTCATTCACTGAGATGGCAACTTGGGTCTCTGGTTTGTTTACTCTCCCTCTCCTTGCTTATCCTCAAGCTTGGTCTGAAGGTTTTCTATTTGAAGGATTGGGAGGATAAGCAAGATTGGGTTGGTGTAGGTGGTTGGTTGAATGTGAGTATGATGGTGATATCTGCCCTTTGGTCAGTTGCTGTTGATTGAGATATAGGAGGAAATTGGGGAAGTCTGTGGGTGGTCAAGTTTTGATTGTCGGCAGGTACACTGTGGATGAGATGCCAATGCTTAGATGCCCTTTACTAATCTGTTGGTTTTTCGTCTCTGGATGTCTCTGATTCCCTTCTTGGCCCCCATGCAAATCATAGTATAGATATAATCTTTAAGAGGACGGACAATTTGAGTTCTGTTTTTGTTCTAAAATACCACATTTTCAAGAGTTCCCCCAAGAGAACCCTCAACTTACTGATTAATAAAAGGTATATCAAGAGATCACTTATTTTGACTTGCCAATTGCAACTCATTTTTCCTGATCCTGAATGTGCATGTGTACATACACAGATACCTACATTTTATTCCATGCTTGTATTAATTATTTACCATCATCCTATTCTTTGTGTTTTAATTAAATAATCATTATATAAAATTGGGAAACAATATTGATTATGAATTTCGATCTTGTCCAAAGTTTAAATGCTTCCTATTCTATGGCACAAAGTGCTGATTCTTAGCAACTCACAAATTGTGGTAACCTCTAGAATATTGCCCCATAAGTGATATTTCAATCAACTTATTTCTAGTGTCTATATGGACTTTTTATTAAGAAGTCTGTATTGGTTTTGCTTCTTTACTTCGAAAACATTTTTTGGAAGACAATCAAAATTGACATGTTTTATTGTGTCATACAAGGGATTACATTGAAAGGGGACAATTTGTGATAATATAATTTTGTACTATTAAACCCATGTTACCAGATTTGTGGACCAAGCTGTTGGATCTCGGTCCAGTTCGATTTAGATTCAAGATGATCAAATTTGGTGTAGCATAGACCTGTTGAGCTGTTTTAATAATTTCTGTTGAGCAGTTTTAATAATTGTATATTATTGTTTGGCTTTTTTAATTTTTTCTTCCATGGTAATTTTTCAATTGTTTGGTGTTCAGTAGCCTCCTAAGGCTGTGGCTCCCATTGATTTGGTCCTGGGCTGGCAGGCACCTCAGATTGTGATGGTGGATATTATCTTTGCCACAATCACCATTCTTCTAGACTCTATAATATATATTTATCTTAAATTATTAATAATTATATATTGCATCAATATTACTATCTTATAGTTATATTAGTTATATTAATACATTATTATATAAATATATATTTTTAATTAATTTTACTAACATTTGTAAGGTTTAAAAACATTTCTCTTTATAAAATAAAAAATACTAAGAAATATGTATGTTGTTTCTTCTGCAAATTAATGATTTTGGTTCTTAGCAACTCACAAATTGTGGTAACCTCTAGAATATTACCTCATAAATGATATTTCAATCAACTTATTTTTAGTGTCTATCTGGACTTTTTATTAAGAAGTCTGTCTGTATTGGTTTTGCTTCTTTACTTCAAAAACATTTTTTTGGTAGACAATCAAAATTGACATGTCCTTCGTGTCAGACAAGGGATTACATTGAAAGGGGACGATTCATGATAATATAATTTTGTACTATTAAACCCATGTTACCAGATATTTGGGCCTAGCTGTCGGATCTTGGTCCAGTGCGTTTTAGATTCAAGATGATCCAATTTGGTGCAGCATAGATCTGTTGAGATGTTTTAATAATTTATATTATTGTTTGGCTTTTTTAATTTTTTCTTCCATTGTAATTGTTTAATTGTTTGGTGTTCAGTAACCTTCTAAGGCTGTTGCTCCGATTGATTTGGTCCAGGGCTGGCAGGCACTTCAGATTGTGATGCTGGATCTTGCCACAATCACCATTCTTCTAGACTTAATAATATATAATATATATTTATCTTAAATTATTAATAATTATATATTGCATCAATATTACTATCTTATAGTTATATTAGTTATATTAATATGTTATTATATAAATATATTTTTAATTAATTTTATTAACATTTGTAAGGTTTAAAGACATTTCTCTTTATAAAATAAAAAATACTAAGAAATATGTATGTTGTTTCTTCTGCAAATTAATGATTTTTGGACAGATGAACCCAACACCCACTTCTTTTTATGCCAGATCCATGAACCCTAACCAGGTTGTGAACCAGAATTGGTAACACAGTTTTAAACTAACAATCACAGCTTTTGGTTTGAACACCGTTTTATAAAAACAATCACAGCTTTTGCTTTGAAAATAAGCTGTTAAAAACTAGAGAGTTCTTTTTTCCATCATTTTTTGGGACTGGATATATCTATAAGATGTATAAGCTGATTGTGAACTTTTGGTCTATACAAGTGATTTTATCATTGTTATGGTTGGCATGGTTTCTTCACATAGTTTATTGTATGCATCCATGTCTGAAATCCAGTTAGTATTAGCAATGGCAAGGATTATTCTTTGCATTTTGTCTGCTTTACATGTCATGGGGTAGCCAGAGGCATGGGGCTGTATTTGTGTGAAATGACCTTTTGCATGGGTCTAGATAGGATCTTTAAGTTCAACAATGTTTTTCCATTGAGTAGGTTGTAAAATCAGCAATTTGCCAATCAATAATCATAGTAATTCTTGAAACATAGAGAAATTACTGGATATGTGTCACATTTCATTTATTGTGTGGTTACAGGCATCATCTGTTGCCTCAAGCAGTGGTCCACCACCAGAGAGGCTAGGCGAGCCTGAGTGTCCTGTAAGTTTAGCTGCACTGCATTGAATACTTGTATTCTGGGATCTGTTCTTGTTTGTGATATTTTATGAATTTTAATTTGCAATTTCTCTTGCATAATTTGATCTCCTATAATGGAACACAGTACTATATGAAGACCGGCATCTGCAAATTTGGTGCTAAATGCAAGTTTCATCATCCTAAAGATAGGATGGAAACTTCAAAAGCGTTGGAGCAGAAGGCAGATGGAAGTGAGGTGGTTTTGAATTGCATTCTTAGCACTTACATCTCTGATCTTCTACAATCTATTCTTGGGCTTTGTAAGTTGGGTTTCTTTTTGAACTAAATTGGTTTTTACTTGTATGTTTTTAGGTGAAAGCTGCTGAATCCAATGGCGAGCAACTACCCAATAGGCCAGGAGAGCCCGAGTGTGATGTAAGTATATGCAAAGTTTTTAGTTATTGCCAATTTTTTTGTATCTTTTTCCTGAATTCAACTAATTTAATTTTCTGCTGCCTTTTGCTCTCAATTCCATTTGTGGGTTAAGTATTTCATGAAGACCGGTAGCTGCAAGTTTGGCGCCAAATGCAAATATGATCATCCCAAAGATAAACGGGATTCTGTAAATGCTTCAGATCAGAAGGTTGAAGTTGATGGTGCTCAAACTGGGGGAAAAGAGGAATCAGGTGTAGCTGGATCAGTTGATGGAAAAACAGAGAAAAAAATTACCCCTGTGAAGCCTGCAATCGGTCAAAACTCCAAGGGCTTGCCAATAAGACCTGTAAGTATGTGGTTACATGTATCGACTGGTCATTGTGTGGGATCTAAGCAATGTCCGCCAGATAAGATTTCTATATATTTAGATAATTTACAGTACATTCAAACATTGTTTAGATAATGTCTTGAACCTCGGGAAATATTTGTATGTTTCATTTATTGTTGATGCGGGCTTTTGATTATTGACTTTGTATGGTTGCATTGAGCTTGATTGGGTAAAACACTTGGTTTTTTAATGATTTGAAAATGATAGTGTTGATAAATTCGTGGTATACAATTATGTATTTTGGCTTCCTTGATGACAAGATTGGGGACTCCGTTTAGAGATTTTAATATACTGCGTAACCAGTTATTTTGGGTCAATCTATGTAAAAAGTTGGCTCCGTTTAGAGATTTTATGTACTTCATAACCAGTTATTATGGGTCAATCTATATAAAAAGTTATTAGTAGTTTTGTAAACTATCCGTAACATAACAGTAATCTTTTAAATTCTCTATTTTTGATTGTTTTATGGGGATGACAGTTATAATTAATAATAATTATGGATTTAAATTAAATTAAATTATTGTTGTCTATAATAATTATATACTAAATAATTTTGCAGGCTGAAACAGACTGCCCTTTTTATGTTAAAACAGGAAGGTAAATCTGTAAATTTTATACATTTTCTTTGTGCCATATTTTTACTGTTTTTTATTTCATTTGTTAATAGTATGATTAATTTCCATGTAATTTGAGCCAAAATCTTAAACAAATTTGACTGGACTATATACTCAATTATTCATTTCAGCTGCAAATATGGAGCAAACTGCCGATTCAATCATCCAGAGAGAACAAGTAAGTTATCATTGATATAGCAAGGGAGATAATGAAATATAGTTTATTCGATTTTCAAGATTGTTCCTTGGCTTTGTTAACTCCCGCAAGACTTGTCATTGATTGGCTTGTTTTTTGACAGTAAATCCGACATCTACTGTTATGCCATTTATTGCACAGAACCAGCCTTTAGTTGGTTATCCAGGGGTAAGCTAAACCTTTCTATTAGCTGGTTCTGCTTTTGGTATGACAGCTTTTAAATCAATCATAATTAAATCAATCTGCTATTAATATTAGATTATTCAGTTGAAGTTTCTGTTTAATGAGAATCTTTTCTTTTGAGGATTATGATGTGAATGGTATATGATGCCAATAACAATTCTTCTATGCAAATCTTTCAGATACTTCCACAACACCCCTTAGGAGTCAATATTCCACCCCAGCGCCCTGGACAGCCTGAATGTACAGTAAGTACACTTCTTCAATATTTACTTTGTTTGAATGGAATAAATATCTGCACTTGGAAACTGTTACTTGCATTTTTTTCTACATATATAATGTATGATTTTGGTTCATAGTTGGATACATGGAACAAATAGTCAATTTCATGGAGGACTGACTATCCGACTGAACATCTAATATGTGTTTCCTCTGTTCCTGCTACGACTTTATGATCACTGTTTTGGCATTACTTGAACTATTGGAGAAATGCTTATTTCTGTGAAAATCTCTTGGGCATGAAGCCTGATGTGTAACTGCTGTATGGTTAAAAATTTTGCCACTTATTTATTAATGTTATTATTATGGACTGTTTCTATCATATTCCATGTCTTGTTCAGATTGTCATAGTTGATCTTGAATTTATTGTGAATGGAACTCTGCATTGCATATGTACTCTTGATGTTAATGAGTGACCTGTATGAAACCAAGCCTTGCCTTTCATGGCATTGCATGTGCAATTAGAAAGGGGACTGGATGCATAGATCATGTAGGGTTTACAAGGCTTATGACCATGGTATGATTTCATTTATTTGGCACTGACAAAAAAGTGTAAAATGGATTTCAATGGCTTGGGATTAAAATGTTCAAATTCTCTGAAACCCTAAAAAACTTATTTTTTGTGGTGCATAGCATGTAGAGGTAAAGTAAATATAATACATAGAAAAATAAATCCACAACATTAAAACAAACTATACTGTTCCTACGTAAGAGAGTTTATGTAGAAAAGTAAAACAAAAGTTGTGAGTCGTGAAATAGTAAGCCATGCCATTGTGGATCTGACCCACTATTTTAGAGGTAGATCTTTGCTCCTCTAACCTATGCTTTCATTAAGACATAAATTAGAAAAGAAACCATTCCATTGTGGATCTGACCCACTATTTTAGAGGTATATCTATGCTCTTCTAACCTATGCTGTCATTAAGTCATAAATTAAAATCTTCATCAGGGTTTAGAAGTTCAATTCTCAAATAAATCTATTCAAAGTAAGATCACAACCCAAATGTAACTGTGCAAACAAGGAGCCAACATCCAGGTATTTCTTTTTGGCTGAAAAATTCTGATATTGCATTGTTTCTCCGACTTTCAGGGATGGACAGACAGGTTTCTAGGAACTGCTAAAATTTTCCAAAAATTTGGGGACAGTGGGGATGTCTATTATAATAATAATATGGTGTCACCAATATTTCTGAGATGTTCCCAGGAGATGCCTCCATAGTGAGGTCATCACTAGATTTTCCGAAGAAAGGGATGCAGTGGGGATGTTCTGTCCCTGCCCTTGAAACCATCCCCTTTACAGGGAATGGTCTAAAACCTCCCAAGGATCCCTGAATATTCTATGCAAGGTCTTGTGTACAGTTACATGTGTGATAATGGTGACATGAATGGCTATAATTTGTCACCAATTTTATTGCTTTTATATAACCAGATGAAAAATAATAAAAAAAACAACAAGATTAAAAATTTTCTGAACAATTTAAACTAAATTATGACAATCACTGTTATATGCATAAAACAAACAAAGTATAAGAAAACACTACTAGTAATTAATAAGCCAAATATCAAATGAGTCATGACATGATGTATCACAGTTTTGTATCCAGATGAAAAATACTAAAATTGATAAACTCTACTAATAATTAATAAACCAAATATTAAATGAGTCACGAGTCATGACATGACCTATCATATAGGTTTGCATTATTGTTTCAAAATAGGATATTAGAAAACAATGGTCATTGTTAAACTTGATTTGCATGCAATCATAACGATTGGTTCATTGAAACTGCACTCAGTAGGAATAGGGCATATGAACTTCCCAATTGCTCAACTACTTGACTCATGATTTGATGTTCTTTGTTTAGATTTAGTTTGTTTTTTTGTGTTTAATTATGTTCTATTTGTGTCTATTTTTAAAGCCAGGTATGCCTGGACTGGTAGCAGTACTAGAATTGCATAGATAGATGGCTTTTTCAGGGCAGTAAACGGGAACTCGTATTTTTAGTAATGTGTTGTGCCCTTTTCCTGAAAACTGAACTGTGATGGCTGAAAAAAATATGGAAGAGATAATGCATGGCTGCTAGTTTATAAATTTTCTTGTGGCAACACTTGTAAGGTCATGTTGTAGTTGGTTGTCATGTATGGGTTTCTGGTTTGTGTTAAAGGGAAATTTCGGGAAGCCTGATCTGAAGTTTATTTATATCCCGTATTCTTTTGCATTTTAATGTAGTAAGGGGTCAAACTTCACTATGAACTTTTGTGCACGATTTGTGCATTCCTTTAGGGCCCGTTTGGACCACGGAATACCAAATGCCAGATATAGTCAATTCTGGAAGATCAAATTCTCAAAATGAAATTCTGTAAGATCAAATTCTCAAAATGATTTCCGGAATACGGCATGACATGTTTGGTTCACCAAAACAGGGTCTGTACATGGTCCATTTTTTATGTATTTTTTATGTGCTGCTGGCGAAGGGCCCAGTCATCGTCACCTTTGGACCAAGATTTTGGCTCAAAGCTTGGCTGGTGCAGCTCAGAGCTTGAGAATAATTCATGTAAGTGTCTCATTGTAATAGCAAGGTCTCTAATTGCCATAGCTGTAGGACATAATTTTTGTTCAGTGCGATGAAAACCTAAGATTTTTTCATACAAGTGACGTTTTTTCGGGCGGCGACAATTACCTCAATGTATCCA
>MU223478.1:2273546-2295958 GCA_018584345.1 Thuja plicata
TTTTAATTAATATAAATTGTCTAATTTTAACATAAAAAATTATAAATTCGTAAAGAACTCCAAAATAGTCATGACATTAATTTAAATATGTCCAACATTTCAATACACAAATAATTTAAACATGTCCCCTTTTAACCACAATTACACATCTAGCCCCTACAAACAAGTTCGATTACGATGACAACAAGGCATATGATAAGGCATCATAGAAAGACGTTTTCGTCTTTCGCCATTGATGCAATTGCCTTGTACGACTTGCATTCTTTTCGTTCATCCGGTACAATTGTCGACGGGATGGATGTAGACGAGGCATCATCGACCCACCTAAAGTAATCACAACCATTGTGACCCTACAATACCAAAGTTACATTTTAGTTCTTCTTATAAAGATTAATTATTACATTGTTTTGAAACATAACATACATTTCCATTACGAACCTTTTTACTATTTGGGCATGCCCAAAATTGACGCCCTGGATTGGTCCTTGTCTTGGACCTCCTCAACAAGTAGGGCCAACACCACATTGACACATTGGCAAATTCATCTATATGAATAAAGCACCATTAGTACAACATTATTAGTATTTAGAATGCATGAATATCAAACAAAGAGAGTTCAAAAAGATGTAAGATGATAGCTCACATGGTACATTCCAAAACATCCATGCCTTAAACCCTTGAAAAGACAACATTCTATCCGTACCAAATTGAATAAAGATAAGATGATTAGGAGCACAAGGCATGTTCCGATGTAGCATTAACAGGTAATAATTTCACTATCTAGAAATGTTGAAATAATACAACTATTAACATACCTATAATTAAATTTCTTTACAAAATAGAACTATTTATTTAGACTAAGCTCTTTTACAGAGCAGTCTCCCTCTTAAAGAGACAATTTTCTTTTTTTAATTTGCAATGCAAAGTTGTGTCATACACATGTAAATTTTGAATTCACTACTAACGGGTTTATGGAAAAACAAACATTACCATATAACAAGCATAATTTTGGTTTATGGAAATACAAACATTACCATATAACAACAAACATCCTTGTAATGGCCACAAGTTCAACAAAACAAGGCTTTTATTGGTTTTGCCCAGCTAGACTGATCCAATTTAGATAAAACATGAGGCAATTTCTTTTTGGGTTATTGATGTTCTTTTCCTATTTGGGTGTTGAAGGATAATGCTTGAAATTTCATTCACGTAAGCATTATTAGTATCTCCATTGGCAGCTACAAAGTTATACAGTTGAAGTGGTATCTCCGCATAGAAGAAACCTTAAAACATCTTATAGATTAATTTTCTATTGCATGATCACATCACGAATTTGTGGCATTAGTGTCCTAACAGGTTTTATTAAAATTTATCTGCCATTGAATCAATCATGACAAGACTATTTTAGCAAGTTATCTGCATACAAATCAATCACGACTAGTCTATTATAACCAATTAGAAATTGATCCATGTGGACCCCTGTTATCATGTTACATCATCACTGGCTTTTGTAATAAGGCAAGTTTCTACAATCAGGTAAACTACAATGAAGGACTAACAAAAGAATCCATCCACACAAAAGCTATTAGCCAACAACAAGAGACACACATCTAATAGCAAGAAGGCATGTAATGTCCCTTTCCAAAATTTTAATGAAATAAGAAACTTGAAAACAAAATTAAATCATATAAAATTAATATAAAGAGTATGAAAGAGTTATCTGTGAAATATCCATTTAAAATTTGCTGTACTCCTCCAAACTTTATTGCGATATATCTGCCTCTCTCCTCTTCAGTCATTCTCAGGAACCCTTTGGCTCTTGCATTTTCAACCAAGAAAGAGTCATATGCCTTTGCATAGTATCTGGATGTAGACCAGACATGGATTTAAGAGCCTCATACACATTATCCATTACTGTATCTAAAACATCTTTTGAACGTGTATGATCCACTTTGATAGTTTGAGGCATATTGAAGTCCTCGTGTAGCTTTTTGATAGTCTCACACATGACATCCATGGAATCGGCCATGCTCGCCTTCTTCCTTTTCAGCCTCCTTGATGCCGATGTTTGAGTCTCTTTGCTGCTTGTAACAGATTGGTTTGATTAAAAAAATGAATCATTCAAATCAGCAGCAGTCCCCATAATTGGGGTTGTATCATAAACATCATCAAAATCAAAAGGCTCATCCATGGGGTTCCCTTCTTCTGTCTCTTGGGGTGTCGAAGCTGCCCTGCCTTCAGCCATATCGTTCCCCACAATGAAGGCTAACTCATTGTAGTATTGGAACGACTGCCTCTTATAGACTTACACATTTTTGAATTCTTTTCTTTGCATGTTGGCATAAATGAATGAATTATTAATCATCTTGCATTACAAAATTTCAACACATAATTTTACTTAAGTCAAAATAATTTCAATGGCATGTTACCTTCAAAAGCTCCTCCCATACGCTGTCCTCTGCATCGAAACATTGAGTGGCCTCGCTCCATGCAAAACCACTTGTATTCCGCAAGTCTTTCATTATTCTGAAACCTTGCTTCCATGTTTTCAGCTTGTTTTTTAAGTTTTCTTTTCTCAAATTCATGTTCAAATCTGAATTGAACTTTCTTTCTATTGCAGTCCATGCTTCTTTCCTGAACCCCCCTTCACTCTTTCTACCTAGCTGGACTTGCTCTTGGAGCAAGTCTAGAAGTTTCTTTTCCATTTCTCTTGTCCATAATACCTTGATCTTGGTGGTGGGTGTATGGGTTACTTCAATCTCTTTAGCCATCTTTGTACGAATATAAATTAGACACATTTATTAGACATATATAAATTTACATTTATTAGGCACAATTTCATTTTGCTATAAGTTAATATTTTCCAGCTACAAGCTAGCAAACAACCGCGCACCCTAAAAAATGGAATGATAGAATTTATTCCAGCAGAATTGTCTAGTATTCTGGAGTATTAACTTTTTCATGTAGTTTTGAAAACACAGACAAATCAACACAAACAAACAATTGCAACTGTAAACAAAGATTGTTTAACACACATGAATCTTTTATTCATTGAAACAGATTGAGGACTTTCCTCTGCTCAATACAAATCTAAGGCATTTAAGCTCTTTGTATACATGTTGCGGCTATGTCTTTCAAATAAAATACAGTTTCAATCTTTTGCACAAATAAAATCCATAGGGTACAAAGAAAGGAGATTTCCCGTGGCATTCATTTTCCTTCGCTAGACACTACAATGCAACATCTTCAATCAGGTGTAGGTGAACAGGCACGCACAGTGCAGGCTAAAGAAATGGTAGGTTGGGGAGTGGCTAGTGGTTTTTATGTGAACAGACGGGGAAGGTACTGATTCACCCAACGTTCCTTCTATTTTCAGAGTCTATTGCTGCATTGCTGTAGGTTCTAGGAGCTTTATTCTATTTTTGAGCTTCTTGATCATTGGCTCTAAGCCTTTATGTTTGTTGGTGGTATGTCTGCTAGTCTTGTATAGGGGTCTTCTGTGTTGGTCGCAGACTATTATGTTTGTTATAGTTATCTTTTATATTTGTTATTTTTTTATTATGCAATATTATTGGTTGGGGCCCGAATAGAATCCCCCGCAATTACTCAAAAAAACAATAATGGTATGATTATAATAATATATTATAAAATTATAATTCTATTATGGATAGTAATGGTATAATATAACATCATTAATATTCCTAATATTAGTAACAAACCAAAGACCTGCACATAGTTGTAGTAAAGACTTACTACAAACTATCATAACATTGATATGACTATACTCATCCTCTAATAATAATAATATATTATAATATTGTAATCCTATTAGGAATAGTAATGGTATAATATTAGAGCATTAGCATTCTTAATATTAGTAACAAGCCAAAGACCTGCACATAGTAGCAACAATGACTTACTACAAACTATCATAATGTTAATACACTCAGTAATAATAAGAGAAAAATCTAGTGTAGTATTTTGATTTTTGTCTTGTAATGGTTTGTATTCTGTTCAAAAATGTTGTCATGATAGTACACCACCACTAATATTTGTATAATGTAATAATTAGAGGATGAGTATAGTCTAGAATTCATAGTCAAAATTTATTCCCATTCTTCAGTGACTATTGTTTTCAGAAAACTTGTAGCAACAATCTTCAATTGATGCTGATTTTCATGCAATTTGTTGATTCAATGGAAGAGTTATTGCTACATACATAGCAAGGTTGGTTTCTTACACATCATTCTGATAGGAATAGAGCCCACTAGAAGGGCTTGGTGATGAGCCATAGGTTTGATTATGTTTGTGTCTGTTTATTATTGTCAATTAATGATTCTTCTGATCTTGCTTACTTTTCTAATCTATCAAAAATACCCAATTGAATAGGTCAGGATTCTGATTCTATACACTTGATCCTAATTAGTACTTGTGGTATGGCATATATTTTGCTGGCATATGGTCAAAGTGACATCTTCAGAGTAAAACAATATTGAGTGTTCCCACCACCTATATTATCTTACTTCCACTGAGCCATTTAGACTGTCCTATGGTACCAACAATATAAGCCATTTTACTTTCAAATTTATTCTTATTGATTTTCTGTTAAGCCAAATTTGTATTAAGCATTAGTTTGAACAATAATGGGTAAACCTCAGGATACAACACAGAAGGATACATTTACCAAAAGATACAAGCTCAGTGTCAAACCAACTTACGCTGGAGAAACTGCATAAGACCTAGAATATATTTTGACAGATCAATTTCTTCACCAGCAGAGAAATTCTTTGACTTATTAAATATCACTCAAATGACATTTCACTTGTTATACATATAATAAATGTAAAAGTAATAAATATATACATATTTGTAGCCTAGAAAACATGAATTAAACTCATAATATCGCATATCAACCATATGTTCAACAAAACTACCATTACAAATTTAAAATATGTTCAACAATTCTACTGCAGGCAAATCATACCCAAGTCTTTTCCTACAAATGTTTTCTGAGCACATGAAATGTGATATAATAATTTTAGCAACAAGGGTTTCATCTATATGTGTAATGTCCCCTTTCTGAAATAGGATTTAATACCATAATACCGCTTAAAAGGCTCAGATATATGTCAACAATTATTAAGAAATTATATCCAGCAATTTTATAAGAAACGATGATTATAAACTAATGATTAGTGATCTTAATAACACTTGGGAGGCAACATTATAATTAAAAGACAATGGTTTTGAATCTTTGATAAATAAATAAAAAAGATAGAGACGCCTCCCTCAGATAAGGATGTATCCCTTGGGAGTATTTGCACCTTTCATGGAGGGGTAGATGGAGAGTATTTAAAGAGAGAGAGGAGAAGTAAGAGGCGTCGAAGTAAGATATAGATCAGGATATACTTACAACAATCTAATATATATATATATATATATATATATATATATATATATTGCAACATTGAAGAGATGGAAAGATCTTTGAACAAGTAGCAGAAGACATCCATATCAGTTGGAGTACATGCAACAACAATTAAATGAAGTGCATGCTCAGAAAGGAAACTGATCAAGAAGCCCACAATCTAAGGGAGACAATGAACTAAAACCGCAGTCAGCAAAGAGATCTTACAGCAGTACAAACCCTATATAGACCTATCATAAATTCATTAGTATATTTACTGTGCTAATATTATTACTATTAGGTAGACATTTATTGTTTATATATAATGATAAAGCCTATGTTGACTCTCATGTTTTATTGCTGATATTTGCATTGCTTATGATGACAATGATGTTAAGTGTTTGACTGCCTGAAACCCACCTTGCAAGGGACAGAGTCTGATGTGTTAGAGAAGGGTCTCGAGGGGCTAGTGAGGAGGTCATCCTAGTAGGACTGTTGTGGCCTATGACAATAAGGGACTCACTAAGTCAAGTCACCCCTTACAGCCTCTACCTAATTCCACAAGGTGGAAACTATTTGTAGGGAGAAGAGATAAGATTAGTGAAAGAAGATACAAGCCACCAAGCAAGGGTGTTGTAAGAGAAACATGAATGTCCTTGAGTTTTCCTAGGCCAAACGAAGTTCTATTATGTTTAGGATGTATGTACACTCTTTTCTATAGAACAAATCTAAAGCATTTAAGCTTTCATTTCCTTACAAAAGGTACCCAAAAACTTGACCAGTATACCTTCTATTCTAAAGCCTTGACCATGTAAGGAACATTACATATGACAATGATCAACATGTAAAAGTCCAGTGCAGCAAGAGAAAAGCCAGATCGCAACAATGTTATCTCAACTCAAAAATGCCAATGATTGGTTGGATGAACTTGGGCATGATCCAGAAGATGAAGACAGTGCAAAATTGGCGGAAACTGTTGACAGGCTGAAGTAGAAAATGTATGAATCTTTGCTTCAACATGTAGAGTCTACTGCTTCTGCTCTTGATAACCAGGCTAATGGATTCTAAACCTGGAGGCTTGACTTTATATGAATCTTAAAATGTATTGTGTATTTATTACATCCTAATGCTGTATATTTGTGTAAATTAGAAGCTTGTTTGAAGCAAATGTGATCTGTAATTAGCTAGGAGATAATGCTTATAAACTATAATACTATTTGTTCTTCCAAAACTATTTTGCAGTGCTATGTCTTCTAATTCTAGTTGTGCATCTGATGTGAAGACTATAATACAGTTGGATAATTACCCTGATTACGAGGGAATTGGAGGAACAAAGTAGATAAGTGCAAAGAAGAATTACATTAATAAAAAATTGGCTACATGAATAGTTGAATATCTCAATTAAGTATTGTACATTGTGATTCCTTAATAATTTAAAATTAAAATCTTAAACCAGTGCCGCTTTATGCTTTGTTTATAGCCAAAACAATGGGATCATTACAATGGTCTAAGATCGAGATCTATAGTCTTCCCACATCCTTGTAGATATTTCATCACGAAACTTCCCCCAATCATCTCTATCATGCTGACTCATCCCATATGTCTCAAGAATCGGTGCATCTATCTTGCCACAATCTGCATCATCTTCAATTTCAATCTCGGATGGAACACCGTCCTCTATCGCGATGAAGTTGTGTAGTATGAAACACGCTAAAACAATCTTAGTTTGTGTCGTGATTTGATAAGATGTCGCATGCTTCAAGATAGGAAATCGTTGCTTCAAAATCTTGAATGTACGCTCTATCGCATTTCTAAGTGAGGAGTGTCGGTGGTTAAACAACTCTTGTGGAGTGCTTATCGGGTTTTCTCTTGAAAACTCCTTTAGATGATAACGTGTACAATGATAAGGGGCAAGAAATCCTGGTACATTTGGATATCCAACATCGACTAAATAATATTTCCCTACATTAAAAATGTATATTGTTATAACGTATGAAAATTTGACGATATAATCAATATACAATTATATGTTGACATACCGGGAGACCTACCAGTGGATCTTCTCTCTCGAGAGCCGAAGCAAGAACACGACTATCTGCAATGAACCCTTCCCAACCAGCAAGGATGTACTGAAACTTATAATCAAAAGAAGACACTACCATAAAATTTTGTGACAATTTGCCTTTTCTATCACAATACTTGGCTTGTATTTCCACATCAAAACTGACTGGTATATGGGATCCATCAATTGCTCCAACACAATCCCATACGAAGCAAATTTATAATCAAATGAATGTTGTAGTAATCAAATAAAGAATCAAGAAAATAAACATGTACAACTACAAGATATACCTTGAAGTATGGATCGAAATGGTTCTTCCCACTAATCTCTGGAGGAGTGTTTGGACCAGGGGGAAACACAAAATCTGCATGGAACGCTAAGACAACCGTCAAGACTTTGTGGAAGTGTTGGCTTACCGTCTCTCCAGAGTGCCCAAAGTTATGGGCAATCTTGCGATTCCTTAGATTGTGGCCCAGAGTATGTAGGAACATCACTAGTTGTTCTTCTAACGTAATTTGTACTGTATCCCTAACACTTTCTTTTTGCCTAATAATATTGGCTAGTTTTAAGAAGGCTCTTCTACTCATATAGATTTGGTCATGACAATCCGTGTCATTGGAAAAGATGACACACTTATAAAAAGGAATTGGATCTTGTTGGAGCCTATGCCTTTTTCCTCTAGTTTTGTCTAACAATGTTGCTATGGCTACTGCAACGGTGGCTACAACAACTACATATAGACGACGGAGTCTAGTCTTCCTGATTATAAGTGCTTCAACAATTTCATCGTGAAATAGATCCATTGATGACTTCGTGAACTGCAAACAACATAAAAAAAGATCTATATGTCAAAGATCAGCTAGTAGATACATTGAGGGAAAATCAGCTGAATAAAATCAGCTGCTATGAATGAGAACCCAGTCTCCTGGAAGCAAAATAACTATTTTGATATTTTGTATTCATCAAACAAATGTTAGCTCGTCAATTATATGATGATACATGTGTGGAAATATACTTATTTTTCAGGTAATGTTAGCACTGTCTTACAAGGACAAGAAACTATGTCAGTAGGTAGATTGGTGACAATGGCATTGTGGAAATGTTGATGGGTGACCTATGTTCCGCACTCACTAACAACATACAGTTAGTTGAAAGTTCCCATTGTAAATGGGGATTTGTTTGTAATTTATACTCACTAATTTGTTATGGAGAACATAAGTTTGCTTCTGCTCTTCCATCTTACCAAGGGAATGTGCAGTGTAACAATCAATACTTAGTCTCAATTTTATTTATGTTGTGATGTTATTGGTGGTTGGGTTGCAACCTATTTTGTTTAAACATGTCTATTAGTTGTGGTATGAGGATGCAAGGGTCATCTAAGACTCCTTGGCTTGTGAGTGAAATCTCGAAAGATGATGACTCTCTACAGTTGTCAGATCATTGTATGTGTCTTTTTTCTTCTTATATGGAAGTTTATGTAAAATTTCTTGCACTTTCTTTTATTCTCACATTCTCCATGAAGCTGCCATTTGTATCTCTTTTCTTTCATATACTTATGTAATAATTCTTGTAGTCAATTTCATTTCCACAACCACCCTGAAGTTACCATACATTCAGACCCATCATTCTTGTGTGTGTGATGCAATTCATTTTTATTAGATAAGTACATTAATGAGCATTCATTATACAGACATTTATCATCACTAAAAATGTTGATTTTGATAGATATTGCAGATGGAAAGGTTTTATCTACAAAATGTGGAAGAGAAAACATGGAGCAGGAAATATTCGATACAATACTGACATGTGAGGAGTAAAACAAGGCACATCAACTTTTCAATAGGATTCCATATCAAATCCATTTCACTATTATAAATATAATAGGATCTGATTTATTGAAAAATCCTTGAAAGCTTTCAAGAGCGTAGTAGAAAGAAGTTTTTCACAGACATAGTCACCAATATTGGTGGTGTGCACATTCGTAAAGATAAAGAATTGGTTGAAAAGGAACAGTTTGAAATGATGTTGTAGTATGCACATGTGGAAGCAAAAAACAAAGGGAAAGTAGTGAACTAGGGCAACTTCATGGAGACCATCCCATTGACACAATTTATTTTAATAAATGGAAATTATATTGCATATAAAGGGTTGGCGTTACAAAAAATTATGCCTAAAGGACATGAAAATCACTGTCAAAACCAAGCAAGAAACCTAACCTCTCCCCGGTGGGTTATGCCTTTGCCTTTACTACCTATGTTGGTAGATCAATAGGATCTGGGAACTCCGACTATAGGATCCAGACCTTAAACCCCCTATCAAAAAATGTATGTGTGAGGCTACATGGACACTCAAAAGTTATGCCTCTGTCCTAATGCCGGCTGAAGCTTTTACTTGGGTAATTGCGGATGGGACTTAAACCAAAGCTGTGGGAGCAACTTTTGAATCAGCTCGATCAACGCGTGCTTCTTCTGGAAAATGACTTACAAATCAATTGGTTCAAATGCTTCTACTGAAGGGTTTTGTTAGCTTTGTTCTACCAAGTGCCAAACAATAAAGCAACAGTCACAAAGAAGTACGAGAGAGGAAGCTTAAAAGCCATGAAAACTACTGTTAAATCCAAGAAGAAATATGAAGAACCTGAGATCAAAACAACATAGGCGAAACAGATACAAGTACAAAAACAAAATCTATGAGCCAAAAAAACACTAATCAGAGTACATACATCCATCAAAACATTAAAAGGGCTAACCCCTATCATAGTGCCTTGTTTGAGGGAAGTGACGATAGATTTACCTCAAAATATGCAGAACATTTGCCGTATCTCAGTTAAAATGTGCAGAACAGTTGCCGTAACCCTTCCTCTCACGTAGCGATAGCGATAGATGGTGCAAAAAGATGACAAATGTGAAACCCTTCCTCTCACACAATGACAACGACAGATGTAGCAAAAAAAGATGCAAAAACAAAAAGCCTGACAAATGGGAATTGATATGTTCCCAAATCATTCACATTTATTCCAATTCTCATTTTCAATTCCAATTCCAGGTCCCAAGGGGGAATTGTGGAATGCTCAAAAAGGCCCAAAATTAGAATTCGCATAACCCTATTCCCATTTTTCATTTTGGAACCAAACACTGAATTCGACAATACCAGCATGCTGGTATGCCAATTCCTAGTCAATTCCTAGAAACAAACGGGCCCTAACTTCTTCATGTTGTTTCAAACTTATTTCCAATGATATTATCTTTTGGTTGTGCTTCATGAATCCAAAATCCATTTTTTTTCTTATAAAATTGATTGTACTAACTTCCAAAATTTCTAATAATCCTAAGTGCTTTGAATGAAAATTATGGTTCTAGGAAAGCGAGAATTTTTTTTTAAGAAACCTAGAGATTCTCATAGCTTGACATTATCCCTAGTAATGATGCCAAAAATGAATGATATTTAATAAGTGAAATAGGTTGATACAAACAAATTAATTCATATGCTTAACATACAATAAAATAAGAAATTAGCATAAGAAATATGACATCATTACCAACTACGAAAATTCATAATCATGTAAAATAAAAACCTAACCTAACCAATAGAGTCATCAAAATGAAATGCATAATAAAATAATCAAATACAAACCAAGACACTCCTTTGATGTAACTCCATTCTTTCTTATTCCTTCAAAGTGGTGTTGCTCTCACAATAAAAGTGCATAACACAATGAGAGAAAACATGATTGATAATGATAGTGTTATGAGGAGAATTGAAGATTTGTGACTAATTTGAAATGAGGAAATTTATCACAATTTATAGGCATTCCAGGTTGATTTGATAGACGAGATCGATTGAGGAGAGGACACGTTAAGTGATGGCAAATGGGAAAGTTGTATTTGCAAGTAGAGGAGGAAATAAAAGTGAGGAAGAGTTAAGCGGCAAGGAGAATTAGTAACCCAGAGTTAGAAGTGGAGAGAAGATATGATGGAGGTAGACTTAGAAGTGGAGTAAAATTAGGATGAAAATTAGAACAATGAAGTGATTTATTAAATATAATTTATTAATTTACTCACATGTCAACAATTAGACAATTAGATAAAATTAAATTTATATTTGATTGCAAAAGGGATCAAAAATATAATCTTAGAAGAAGGATAAGGGACCCAAATAATTAAATTATTTAACCTGAGGATAAATTAATGGCAAGAGGATAGAACGATTAAATAATTGATGAAGTCATTTAATCAGATAGATGAAAAGAGTAATGCGGGTCAAATTTATGGGAGATGATCGAATTGGAAGACATAATAATTTATGTAATTAATGAAAAGACACGACATCGATGAATGATAAAAATAAAATGAATGACATAGAGGAATTATTAGTAAAAAGTGTAGTCGCATGCGGTAAATTCCTACAATTTCCCCTCTTTGAGATAATGCGATTCAAAGTGTTGTTTCAAAGAAAAATCAAGAAAAATCAAGAAAAATCACATTGAATGCTGCAAAAATCACATTGAATGCTGCCTCAATGATAACGGGTTACTGTGGTGCCCCCTCAAAAATTTGGATGAAAAATTTGAGCACAAGGCCACTTTATAAAAAATAATGCCAGGAAGCCAAAAATACAAACAATAGTGAAATCGAAGGTCACATGAGAAAGATACATGTATCAAAAGGCGAAAAAGATTGCAACCAATACAAAAATAAAAGCATGCACATTCATTGAGGCAGTCAAAAGGGGATAAATAGGGCTTTAAGGATAAAACAAGTCATTTTTACTTTTCACTTTTGCAAATTTGGAGCTCTGAGCATGAAGGTCTTCGTGAGGATGGTGCACATATTTTTCATTTAGCATGTATTGTTTAGCATCTATCTGGAAAATTTAGTAGATTAGGGTACAAACACAATTGAACATCTGTACAATTGCTTGTGCAAGTTGTGCAATTGACTTGACTGTTGTGCAACTATGAAGTTCAATGCACAATTGGACTGTAGAACACATAATTTCATGACAAAACCTATTTTACTACCATAAATTGTACACCTAACATGTGTGTATAATTTTATCATTATTTAGCACCCACCTAAGTATGTTTTTATAACAGGTTTTCATATGACACCTAATGGACACCTAAATTCAAATATGAGTCCTCTATCATTTCAATCTTGTTTAAAATAGAGGTTGACCCTTGTTTCTAAGTTTTCTCTATTTTTCCTCTAATCACATAATTTATTTAATCACCTAGACCCTATGTTACAATTTGTGGCCTTCATGTTTTATCCCAATCTCAGAATTGGTTGTACTTTGTAGTCTGGCATCCCCTAAAATTTTGGGGACTGTGGTCTTGATCTTAGATTTTATTGGGTTAAAATTAATGCCTATGGTGTTATGTTCTTGGGAAAAAAATTCCTAGCCAATTTTGTTTCTCAAAGATCAGGCCCAAATTGGAATTGGGTCCTGTCTCGACGATTTTGTCAGATATTTGGATTTACAGTCGACCTGCTTGAGTTTTAACCTCTGAGATGTTGTGAGAGGTATATAAAAACCATATCTCTCTTCATTTAATTAACCATGATCAATATTATCAAGCAATCACATTCACGATCAAGCAATCAAGGCAAGAATCCAAGATCTAGATTTCTTCTCAAACATTCAAGGTCTTCTCCATGGATTACACTTTTTTCCCTCATTAAAGGCCAAGTAAAGGAGTTTTATATCAAGTAAGGAGATACACCCACATTTAAATATTCTTTATTCTTCTCAATCAAGCATTGTGTACGAATTACAACATCCATCGCATAAGGTTTTGTATTTCATGATTTCTTTTTGGGGTTTTGGTGTTAAGTCAAAGATACTGTATTAATATATTTGATCACATTTAAAGAAGTATTTGTATTTCCAAGGTATGATACATTCTATTTTTAGATTCAGCCTTTTCTATATGACAACACACTTTCATTTCTTTCATTTAATTTTAAGGTTGATTCCAAACAGGGGTTTGACTGAGGCAAACCCTTCTAATTTGATTTAGGCAAAACACCTGGGTATAGAATTCCCCAGGCTTCTTGTTCCTAGGAAAAAAATACCCAAGACATTTTGATCACCTTCAAATTCAAATCACAAGTCATTATATTTCTTGGGTTCCCATTTTAGGTCATTATAACTTTATGTCTATTTTTTCGTTAGTCTATCTTTTCTAAAACTATCTATATTTGCTTATTTAGCCTTCAATTCTGCACCATCTTATCATCATCATCATCATTCATTTTTAAAATGAGTGAAGGATCATTGAATCACTTAGAGCTTAAATCCTACTTGATCCTATTGGGTCATCTTCCTCCCGATTGTGCATTAGGAAAATATGAGCAATCCACACATCTTCCATTGCCAATCTTTTCTTATTGTACATTTTGGGGTGAATCAATTATCCAAGGTCCAGAAGTACCAATTAAAATTTCAAATACTTCAACCAACTCACATCCACTTAGTCTCTATAGCATATGATCAACAATATGAACTTGTTTAACAATTTACTGTCCTACTGTAATCAATTTGAAGAATGTAAAACTCTTAATAGTACAACACATCAAAAATCATTCACACAAATATGACACCAAGATTTAACATGGAACCCCAATATGGGAGAAACCACTAGTAACATGCTCCAATTTTTTGCTCTTCTGAAGTGATCTCTGTGAAAAGCCAACCCGGTTAAAGGTTACAATACACATTTTTAAATGTGACCCGATTAAAGGGTTTAATCACTCTGTTAGAAGTGAGCTTGTTAGAGGGCTTAGACCATTCCATTAGAATGTCACCTTGATTAAATGATTTAACAATATGACTATTAGGCCAACCTTGTTTAAAAGGATTTTTCAACTGATACAATGGTTAGAAAGTAACAACAAATTGTGATTTGAAACATACAACTCACTTTGCAAATAAAGATGCAATTATAGCTCAAATGCTAATTCATTGAATGGCCTTAATTTTTATCTCCATCATTTTGATCTTCTTGGAAATCCTTCAAGCAGTCACCACTATGCAGTGTTGTACTGCTCTCTTCAACGTTCCCTTCTTTCTGCTTAGATTTTTCCAATCAACCGAATTAACCATATACCACCAATCACATAACCTACAATTTGGTTAAACTTATATGTTTCTGATCAAGTAGCTTGATCTATTTCTGCTTAATCATCATTGTAGATCTTAGGTTTAGGTCAGATCCAATGAATCCTTCCATCATTTCATTTCCATCTACATTGTAGAATACATCCTAAAACTCCTTCTTGAATTCATACATAAAATGGTTAAACATATATTAAATGCTCATTTAATTCTCCACAAAAATCATCCTTATCTTAAATACGCTTCACATATCCCAAGAAAATCAACTATGTTAGCTGAGATCTCAAATCTTTCTCAAACTGTCATAATATTGACACTCGGTCAATACAACATTTTGCTGCTCGGCCATCATTGTGTAACTCAATAATTCTTTGACACTCGACACATGCTGATTCTCGATCAACACTAAAATTTTCTCGGCATATAATGGCACTCGGTCGACACTCGCATCACTCGGCATTACTCGACATATACTTAAGTTCCTTAATCTTCTGCTCTGTAACTTGGTCAAGACTAATCTTGTAGTCGTCCAAACTTCACTTAGACTTAAGAAATAATATATTACCTTGTCAAGGTGCAATCTCATCAAGTACCCATTGTAGTTTCACATAACTCAACCATTCACCAGGTCTTCTTGTTATCTCTCCTTTTCAAATATTCTTCATCAATAATTTGATATGAAACTTTAAAAGATAACAACTATCTTACCAGTTAAGGTTTGACATCAATGGTAGTATAACAATTGTCTCAATTGTAGTTTCCAACATCTCTTTCTAATTGTATTGAATTTAGACAATTTGTTCAAGATGTAGAAGATACATGCCTTATTTGCTTAAAAATGGATCTTATTCTTTTTCTTGATATAAGAAATATACCACAGCATCTGTCTTTCCTATTATGTTGTTCTCCATCATGTAATCTTAATATCTTACATCATTTGTGGGAGTTTTTTTGCATGATGTTTGTTTTGAGCAACATAATAGGTTTGTTCCCTTGTCCTTTCACTTGGGGGGAAAGGACTCTCTCTTCTTTGCTTATCCTTCTAAAGGATTTGTTATCTCTTTGTTGGTTAAATATTTTATACTATGATATCCTTCCATACATGGACTTATTTGTTAAGGCGATTTCTCTTTATGAGATTGATATCCTTCTTTTACAACCTCTTCCTTGTTTGGAAGTGTATATATCTTGTAATAGATTTTCTCTCTTTGAGGTTTTGGATCATTTATAACACATTCTTTGTTGCATGATATTCTTTGTTTCATGCAAGGATTCATCATCTTTGTTAGCAATATTTTATCATGTCTCGTAGAGCATGTCTATCATAAATTATTTTCCGCTTAGGGAGTGTATGGTTTCTGTCTTCCTTTCCAAAATATCCATTATCCCTTTGTTTAATTGTTTCTTTTATAACATGATATCCTATCTTGCATGGATTTGTCTACCTTACATTAGGATCTTCTCAATTTTAGGATATTTACATCTTTCTTTGTAACTTAGTTTTGTTGAAAGACCATGTCTATTATAAAATATTTATCACTTATGATTTATAACATGTTATCTTTTCCCTTGTCTTCACCCTTGGGGGACAAGGTCTCATTTTCTCGTCTCCATTTCTAAGGATCCACTTTCCTTGGTATAGTGGTTTGTTTATCATGTGATATTTTTTTCTTATATGAAATCGTTTGTTTTGATTTGGGATTCTCACTTATGAAAGAGGTGTGCATACTTGATCACAACCTCTTCCTTATTTGTAAATTATGTTCATCTTAAATAAATTCCCTTATTTGGGGGCTTAAAATATGTTATCCTTCATCAAGAATCCCTTTTTAGCATACCAATAAGGGGGTTACAAGGGCGGATTCTCATTCTCCTTCCCTCTTTGTCTTGAAGATATTATCTTTGTTCAAGAACTCCTCTTGAAGGTATAAGTCTTGTAGCCAAGATCTCTTCCTTTCAAGGGTCTCTTCCCACTTGCAAATATCCTTTCACGATTATCTATTTCCTTGGTTAATAAGAGTTTTCACTCTTTCCTAAGGTTACAATTATACATTGTTGTTTTAATGGTATCTCCTTGATGTTGGAAGAAGTTATCTTTGTTCCCTTTTCCTTATGATGCCACCGTAGTCCTATGTCTCCATCATAAGGAGGGGGCATACACATGGACTCCTTGTAAATTATGTAGCTTTTATTAGTCCTTTGATATACCACTTTATGGATCCACACATAGATTATGATTTCTATAAGAATGATCCCATAAGCTTCCATGTGTGCAAATTTTTATAAGTTACCACATATGTAACGTTTTATAAGTTGTCCCGTGCACAAAATTTCAAAGCCACCCCGTGTGAAAAATTTTCAAGATATAATTTGATAAAATATCGTAGCTTAATAGACCATCAATTCTCCTTGTATCTATATTTTGGATGAGTGCAAGTAGTATAATACAATTTTCTATCCTTTCTACTCTTTTCTCCTTTCCCACGGATCACCTATCATAAGACAACTTTCTAGACTGTTGGATTCATGGTCTCTCTCTTTCCATGCTCTCATAGCTTTGCTAGTGGGTTAGATCGTGGAGTGTTGTTTCCTACTTTTCTTATGCTCTTTCCCTTTTCTATGTGACCATTTATTCTCTTACAATAGATTTCTAAATGTGATACTAGTGGTTGGGATGTTTTCTCGATCAATGTCTCTTTGACTAGTTGATTTGGAGTTTTGTTTTTAGTAATAATCCACTATCTGTGTCTTTTATCTTTTGTTGTTTGTTGTATTTTGTCCTTTGTTTTTATTTTAGGGTGAAACATAATGCCTAGGGTGTTACGTTCCTGGGAAAAAATCCTTGGGCACTTTTTCTCTAAAGATCTGGCCCAAACTAGAATCGAGGCCCTGTCTCAGTGATTTATTGGGATATTTGGATTTACAGTCTGCCTTCTTGAGTTTTAATCTCTGAGATGTTGTGAGAGGTATATAAAAACCTTATCTCTCCTCATTTTTGTAATCATGATCAATATTATCAAGCATTCACATTGACGATCAAGCAATCAAGGCAAGCATCCAAGATCTAGATTTCTTCTCAAACATTTAAGGTGTTCTTCTCCATGTATTAAGCTTCTTTCCCTCATTGAAGGAAAAGTAAAGGAGTGTCACATCTACATATTATTTATTCTTCTCAATCAAGCATTGTGGTGAATTACAACATCCATCACATAATGTTTTATCTTTCATGATTTCCTTTTGGATTTTTTTGTGTTAAGTCAAATCTATTTCATCAATATATCTGATCACATTCAAAGAAGCATTTGCATTACCAAGGTTTGATACATTCTATTTTCAGATCTAGCCTCTTCTATATGACAAAACACTTTCATTTATTTCATTTCATTTCAATGTTGAATCCAAATAGGGGTTTTACTGAGGCAAACCCCTCTATCTGACTTTCTTCATTATTTTTGTGTGCAAGTACAAGTGGCAGGGTTGTCAGGACTCGATCTGGCAAGTGCACGATCTTTTGGGAGGACTAAAACTTGATTCGGGAAAAAAATTGGGTATAGAATGCCCCATGCTTCTTTTTCCTAGGAAAAAATTCCCAAGGCATGACAAATCACCTTCAAATTCAGATTATAGGTCAATACAGTTCTCGGGTCCCTATTTTAGGTCATTATAACTTCCTATCTATTTTTTTATCCTTTTTTGTTCTTTTTCTGAATGTGTCTATATTTGCCTAGTTAGCCTTCTATTCTACACCATCTTATCATCATCATCATTCATTTTCAAATTAGTGAAGGATCATTAACTCACTTAGAGATTAAGTTCTGTAATCACCCTAAAGTGGGCTAGTTTGATCGAAGGCCCTATTTGCCTTAACTAAATATCTTCCTCTCAATTATGCTAATATGATTATTTGATTACTGACATAATTCATCAAAATTATTAAAATCACTCAAATCAAACATCATCTATTAGTGATCTATCATTAATTTCTAATTAATTACCTCGGTCTATTTAATTAAGTCAACCTCATTAAATCCCTTGGCTAAAGTAATCAATTAAAACAAATTAATAAATGCTTCTAAATTATAAACTCACCACTAATGAAAAAATTCATCATGGACCAATGGGAGTTGACACACATGGATCAATCCAGGTTCAATCCTCACCACTCATCAAGAATTTGAAAATGAGTGAATTTCCCCTCATTCTCCATAAAAAGGAGTGAATTTTGAGCTCATTTGATCCCCAAACCCACAATATTTCATTAAGCTTATGCTGTAGAATTGAATTCATGCATCTAGATAATTAGCAAAATAATTCAATTTCATAATGGGATCAATTGATTTAGGATTGATATGTTTATCTTAGATGCATTTCAATGGCTTTTAGCAATTTGAATCTTCCATTTTAGAGTTTTATGTCACTGGTCTAAAGCATAACTCTGAGAGCATTATACTACTTAGATCAAACTCTCTCTAAATAGGAAGCTAAAAATCACTCTTGATTGTTATGTTTTGATTGATTTATTATGCACTAACAATTGAATTAATGAGTTATAGAGTGTTGTCTTTTCAGATTTGCAGGTACAGGTGAAGTCCATATAAACACGTACACAATTTTGGTATCCACCATGGGGCATAGCCCCAAAATTTACATAATTTTTTAGTAGATTTATGTCATTTAACTCTTTGTTATGTGGTGTAGATTCACATTAGGTGAACAAGATCACACCCGGTATATTCCAGCTCGCACCTCGGAAATCCTGAATCACATCTGGGAAAGATTGCATTTAGTTTTTTTTTGCTTGGTAATTGCTTTTGACTGGAGCTATGAACCAGAGAGGCCACATTTTTGAGGGACCTTATCCTTAGTTTTTGAAGTTTTTTATTGGCATTCTTTTCCATCCTATTACAATATAAGTCTGAGGCCTTAACACCTCTCAGATCTGTCTCATGCTGATTAATCTTCATTCTTCATACCTCCCAAATACCTTATGTCTCCCACATCTGTGAACCATTATCCCATTTTCCAATACTAGTCTCCGCTGTCTCTGGTTTTCATTATATTAGCAATTAGTACACAGATTTTAAATACATCATATTTGAAATTATTTTATTAACTTATAATTTATTTTGTTTTAGCTTAGCTGTTTTATTTATTATGTACATGGAAGCATTTTTTTTTGAAATATAACAGTAATTATTACATTTAATCATTATGCTCCACCTCTTGTTTCCATTGTAGAATGCCTCTCAACATTAATGAGTAATTCATAATGATTGGGACAAGTATTTAATGGTCTGAATGATCTTTGGTCCCATGGTAGTATAAAAACATTTATAGAAATATCAAATATCAACATGATTTTTACATAGAATATTCCTAGGATGAAATAGATAAGGAACTTCATGATTGGACCTTGGTTTAAATAGCATGGTTTATAGTCCAATTAAAGCACAATTACTCAATATTAAAATAAGGATGCAATGAAACATATTGTATGGAAATCTAAATTCAATTGTATGAGCATGTTTATGATGACATGTAACTGATTAAATGGTTGACTATATTAAGTTGAAGATGATGCAAGACATTAAATCAGTTAATGGTTTGTATTGTCATTGATGTCAACTTGATATCTTCTGTATGGTCATATACATAATACCAAAGACTTCAGAGAATCAATGGAATAAAGGTTATACTTTCAATAATATATAAAAGTTAAGTATTCACTAAGTGAAAAACTACATCGACGAAGTGCACACCATCAGTAAAGACAGAGATAAAGTCACAATGATGCCCGATGAGCAGAAGATAGTGTTGCCTGACCAAGCAGAATCACATGATACCCGACGAGCTAAAAATAGTGTTTCCCGACGAGCAAGATCCAATGTTGCCCGATAGACAAAGATCCTGAAGCTAACTAAAGTTACACCGATGGAACTGGCAGTTGTCACCAGCGATGAATTGTAGAATTGACCGACAGAACAGAGAGATCAGAAAATGACAAAATATCTGTGAGACCTACACTAGACTGTTATAGTTTACTATTTTGTTTCATGCTTTCAGTAGTTTACGCTTTGACATACTTTGATTATCAGCGAGACTTTTCATACTTTTGAGGATCGGTGGAATTCTGTGTTATATATTCAGCACCTGATTTTGTAATCAGGGTACTTATGAGATGTTTATGTTCTGATTTAGTTTCAGCTTATGTTGATGTTTTATATGGATCTAAATGTATAAATGTAATATGATGGAAATGGTTTAGGAAACCGATGTTAGGATATTTCATTTCTAAATGCAATGTGGTTTATATGCCTAAATATATTATTGACGTTATGTTATGTTTCATATCATGTTGTGTTGGATCTACTGATGTGTGCATTGAGTGTGCAGGAAGAGTTGACCATGGAACTAAATCGGGGATCCAGTACTGGAACCTATGTGTTACCCTTGCCGTTGTTTTAGTATCCCATTTCTTGCGTTATTTAAAAATTTTTGTTCGTGTGTTTTTGCCCAACTTTTGGGCATGACATTTTGGTATCAGAGCCATGTTAGCAACATTGGGAACCTAACCCACTACGTTATCACTAAATTTGCCTTACTTGTGTAGGATGCCACCTGTCACTCGGCAAGCCCATCAGCAAGGGCATGGTTGGCGACGTATCCCCGCAACACGCGTGGAGGTACAACCTGAGGTAGAGTATCGTAGGAGGGATCAAAGTCCACCTCTTGAACCCCCTCCCGATCCTAATGCAGCACTTTTGTTAGCCTTCCAGAACTTGGCCGGACTCATACTTGACCGCATGCCACCTGTTAATCAGGAGAGAGAGAGAGAAGTAGGATCCCACCTCCTAGAGAAGGGAGAGATCAGATAGTTCAGGAGGATGAGTCCATCGCAGTTCCAGGTGGTGTTCCTAGGGGAGGTGCACAGAGGTTCGATAGGGCACCCCCCGATATTGGGAATCAGATTACAGAGTTGATGAGGCTTAAACCGCCTCCCTTCACAAGAGAAGCAGATGGGGCAGGAGCTGAGGCTTGGCTTTTGAGCCTAGAAAGGTGCTTTGGGTTGTGGAACTATGGCAGCAACCTTAAAGCATGATTCGCTATCCTTTTGCTCAGAGACGGAGCCTCCACTTGGTGGAGGCATGAGGAGACCAAGGGTCTCATCGACATCAATACCCTCTCTTGGGGAGCTTTCCTCGAGCTCTTCAAAGAACGGTATATTTCTGAACAGTTCAGACAACACCGTATAGACGAGTTCCATGACCTCCGGCAACGGGGTCTTTCAGTAGCCCAGTATGAGGGCAAGTTTCTCGATCTCCTACCCTATGTTGAATACATGGGAGATGAGAAGCTACAGGTGAACATGTTCATTAAGGGATTAAATCTTGCAATTTCAGATAGGGTACGCATGGTACCTCCAGGGAACTTGAGGTTTACAGTTGATAGGGCCTTAGTGGCCGAAGAGATAGTTCGGGGCCCACCGAACTATAGGGATGGTTCGCAGAACCACAATACCTCTTCTCAGGGTTCAGGATATCAGAAGAACTCATGGAAAGGGAATCAGAGGAACTCTTCCGGGACATATAGGGCCCCACAGCAGTAGCAGCAACAACAACAACAACAATAGCCACAACAGTCGTAGCAAAACTGACGACAAAGGGCACCTCAGGATCAGCAGGGCTCCAAGTAAAAATAGTGGCAGTCTCAGGGTCCTAAGAAGGACCAAAGATCTCAGGCACCTGTTACCCCTCCAGCACAGACTCAGCAGTCCTCTAAGGGAGGTTATAGCAGTTCATCTAGGGCTGCAGGATCATAGTATTC
>MU223479.1:0-43919 GCA_018584345.1 Thuja plicata
TCCCTTCTATGTTACATTTTCGTAGATGCAAATTTGGTGATGATTTGTATGCTTGATTTTGTCTTTTCAATCATGAATTTTCTCGGTTTTCAAGAAAGTAATGTATATGTAGAGTGTTTTGTTGTGGAATCAAGGAAGGTTCTTGTTATTGACATCATAAAGGATGTTGGGTTCAAATTAGTTGCATATTGAAAAGAGACATACATTGCTCATATAATAGTTGAAGACATCTCAACTTAGTATGGAATATTATTATGTAGAAGATGTAAATGATCACATTGCCATGAATGACAAACATGTAAAGCTAGAGAGAGATGGTCTCCCACCATTGTTGATGATCTTGAACTTAATAAAGAGGTATTTTTTATCAACACAAATTGGGATAATTTTAGAGTAAACTTCATTGATTAAGAAAAAGTTAAGAAATCACCCCTCTAATAAGAGATTTGTGCAATTGGTGAAGATAGTGGCATATGGCTAATGCTCTTTAATGGTGCATTGTCTGAGGAAGTATTCAAGAGGTGGAATCATCTAAGTCACCAAACGGTAAGTCATTCAAGTACTTTATTAGATTTTTTTTTTAAAAGTTTGATTGGACAAATAATGTAGTATAATATGAATATTTTCAATCAGGTCTAAATATGGCTATAAAACACAAATATTGCATGCAAGCATTGTTAAGCACACAAATATATTAAGAGGGAAGGGGTCAATCATTGTAAGCCAAATTTAGTTACAAGACCAATGAAAAATTTAAACCATTACCCCATTTTGTATTATCATTAAAACAATTATGCAAGTGATAAGCACATACACACGTCAACACAAGAGAACACTAAATATCCATGGAGACCTAGTAGGAAAAGCAACGACGAGAATAGTTGCTTGGATATGCTTGCAGAATCTAGCCTCACAAAATAATAACAAACTTACAATGATATTGTAGGCATTGTCTGACAATAATATCAACCTAAGATGGAGACACCAATCCTGTATTCCAAAGAATGTGAGGTACCAACCTCAATTACAAATAATATATAGGAAATATAAAAGATATATCATGTGGACCTTCCAAGCTCAGCCTTCAACAAATAAGATATAGGAAATATAAAAGATATATCATGTGGACCTTCCAAGCTCAACCTTCAACATCTGTTTTATCTTATTTGCTTTGGATACTCTTACAAGGTGTATAAGATAAGCATCCTAATTCACATACTTCATCATGTCTAGATCTTTTTTTATGAAGTATACGACTTTTACCTAAAAAATGTCACTTGGAATGGAATTGATTGACATTATAGATGCATTCCAACATGAATTACATCTTAATGGGTCACAAATAAACCAAACATACAGTTGGATCGGTCTTGAAGTCAACATGTTACACTACAAGAAGATCATTCTATGTGTTACTTAACACAAACTCAATTGGTCCTAGACCACTTTCACACACTTCCTCTAGTTAGTGCACATCACCTTCCTCCCACACATCCAATAGGAACATCTACACATTCAACAAGCCAATACAATGTGCACTACACTCTTTCCAACTTTATGCCTGGTTGAGCAAATCCACTAAAACGTGGATAGAACAAGCTTCATATGTAACTTTACTTTTGAATCGTAAGACATAACAATCAACTATGGTAGAATGGAGTACCAAAAATTATGACAGTGTAACATAATACAAATATTATTTTTGAGCCAAAAACATAAAAAAAAAATGCAAACATTTCTTGGCATCTGCAAATGCACTAGAAATATAGGAACCATTGACATTGGTACATGATGATAACATCAAGAGAGATATCCAACCATATTAGAAATTGTCTTCCATTGTTATCAAATACTCAGACATAATTACTTTCATATCAACAATCTTCTTCACTGTTGTTGGTTAACAAATTGGCTTCATATTTAATATTGACTCTTGCCCTAGAAACTTCTCTGCTACACAACAACTGAGTTAACCTAGGAATTCCTCTTTGAATTGTAAGGTAGGGATCCCTTTTTGGATATGCGATGAATTCTATAATTTTCTTTTTTAAAACAAAAATGGGGGTATGATTTTCACCAGAAAGTAGGAACTGCATATGCGAATACTCATCACAATGAGCTATCTACAAATGACAGGCTTAAAATTGAATAAAATCCAAGTTCACATAATCACAATCAATTGTTTAAATCTCCACACAAAGATGGAAACATGATGATAATTCCAGATTATAAAAGATTTACTCCACCAATAACAAAGAAAAGAATAGACAATCAACAGATAATGTTGCAAAGAACACCTCGAAACATCAACACAGAAACAAAGTTTAGTATTCATGAATCATCTACCCATTTCATCTATTCATACATTGCCTTTAAATTAAAGAAAAGAGATTTAAACGAACAACAATTGTTCACCGAATTCGCATTGCACTTAGTTATCAAAGTAATAAAAAGTAAAGATAACATGAGGTAACAGGTATCACTGAGCCTTCGCCTCTCCTTTTGCATGTGTCTTCTGGGTTGCCTCCTCTTTATTGACTTGTAAGACATTGTAAACTTTTTGATGACATGTAACTGATTGAATGTTTGATAATGTTAAGTTGAAAGATAATGCAAGTCATTAAATCAGTTAATGGACTGTATTGTCATTGATGTCAACTTGATATCATCTGTACAGTCATGTACATAATGCCAAAGACTTCAGAGAACCAAAGTTATGCTTTCAGCAATACATAAAAGTCAAGTATTCACTAAGTGACAAACAACACCGATGGAGTGCACACCGTCGGATAGAGCAAAGAAGAACAGTCACAGTGATACCCGACGATCAGAAGCATAGTGTTGCCTGACAAAGCAAAATCACATAATGCCCGACAAGCAAAGTCAGAAGGTTGCTTGACGAGCTAAAGACTCAAAGTGCCCGACGACCAAAGATACAAAGTTGTCCGACGAGAAAAATTCCAATGATGCTTCACGAACGGAGATTACGAAGCTAACTGGAGTCTCACCGATGGATCAGTCAGTTGTCACCGATGACTAACTGCAGTGGTGACTGATAGAACAGAGAGTTCAGAAAATGACAAAATATCTATCTGACAGAGCTAAATATAGACTTAACTGGTTGTCTACTTTGTTTTATTCGACTAGAGATAAGTGATTGATTTAAAGATGATTTGTACAGTTGGCAAGAAGATATCTACGAGACAAATAAGGAGTTATGGTTTAAATCTAATTGGCTAGATTGTTTATCACACCAAGAATCAAGAACCAAGAAACAATGAATATTATATCTATATAAGAGACAAGCTTAATTCATTTACGAATGAGATTAAGGGGAGTGAATAGAAAGATGATGCTGAAGAGAAACTGATGAAGAAAAACTTCATGCAGTGCTGATCAAACAAGCTAAAGGAAGAGCTAAGGAATTCTACAGACACCGACGAACAGTGAGCACAACATCACAGAGCAGAAAGTGTGGAGCACAAGGATTGAATACATTGGTCAGAGAGGTAATGTACTTAAATAGATCTAAAAATTTGCAATTCAAGTTGCAATATGAACAAGTCATAGTGTTTCAGTTTAACCATTGAAGCATCAAGTCTTTTAACCGAGCATGACTTAACAGTCTTCTATATATTGAGGTACATCTCAAGGAGTGCCAAAAAGGTTGATTCATGAAAGTAGCATTGGACTTGCCCGATATCTATTGACAGTCTAAGGAGGCTGATTCAAGGATGGTAGCAATAGATGCCCGATACTAAGTGACAACCTCTACGTATAAAATCCTATAACAAGGTCGCACTTAACAGTGTGTTTGTAACCTTTAACAAGGTTGGCTCCTAACAGGGCTCACTTTAGAAGAGTGAAAATTTGGGGTACCAGTACCAGTGGTTTTTCCCTTAACAGGGTTTCCACGTTAAAATTCATGTGTTATGTGTGTATGATTCATTTCTTTACTATTTTGCATCTTACATAGCTAACTCTGGATTGATCGCTATACTCTGCTTATTTACTGAGTTTCGGTAGATAGTTATACTACTTATCGATAATCAATAAACAATAAGGATTGATAGAGAAAACCAACAAACAGTTAATCACTATTAGGATTTCATGGCATACATCTTGTAAGGACATAATAATCTGAGATTTATTGATTGGTGGTTAAGTTTGAAGGATAAATTTGAGGCCACTGATTCACCCCCCCTCTTAGTTATTACTAACACTTTTGCTATATCATTGAACTCTTGAACTGTGACATTGGTGTTTTGAATGACCTGGTACATCATTTGCTCCTTAATCTCCTTGGCCTTGGCAAGGAATCTCTTATGATGGTTCTCACACCATATCAGGATAGCATTGATATTAGCCATTTTCTTGTACTCCTCCCTACAAAACACCTGAGACATAGTGATAGTATCAATGTTTTACTGATACTGGTTCTTCAGCTCATCCACTGTAATTACCCATACATACTAGAATGAGGCTAAAATGAACACCGAATTAGGGGTGCTTACTTTTTAGGATTATACATTTGGTCCCTACTTTAGCGGGAGTATGATTACACCTCATGCTCACGGTAAATTAGAAGAAATAGAGAGAAAGATGAGAATCATGGGCAAACTGCAAGGAGATAAGATATCGCAAAGTTTAAGGACATAAGCCCCCAAATTGAGGATCTTAACTTGAAAATCCATATGGAATGATACATAAAAAAACAACAAAAGCCTAAATCTTACTAATATTCCAAGCCAAGTTGTTGAAGAGACCTTGCCAAAAAATGTCTCAACCGCTAGCATCATGCTTAGAAATCTAATGCAAAAGCACAAGTGGTTACCTAAAAAGAGCAAGAGCGCACATCAAAGATCAGACAAGACTCAATGATCCACTCAAATAGAAAAGTGTGTTATGCTATGGAATCATGGAGGAGAGAAAAAGATGAACATGAATGACACAAGATAACCATTTGTTTTTGTGCTAGGTCATCCATGAGAGAAAAAGAAGAGAGGAGAGAGGGGTAAACAGTTTAGAAAATTATGTTATGCTAGTTCCACCCATGAAAGAGAATGTAAAGAGGGAGTTTATGGTCTAACACATGCTAGTCAACTCATGTAAATTTACACAAATGAGAGGTTGAATGGTCTAGAAAATTTTGTTATGCTAGTCAACCAATCCTGAAAATGTATGCAAAGGAGAGGTCAAGTGGGCTAGAAAATTGTGTTAAGCTAGTTCAACTAATCCTTGGGATAGCCAAGGAAAGCATTATATCCAAGGAAATCCAAAGATGAATAGAGGAGAGTGATTTGGCCCTAGAAAGTTTTATTATGCTAGTTTATTCTACTTGAAATGCTTACAGTAAACAAAATATTTGTAATAAGGAGGTCATATATTCCCCCCTTAAGATGGAAAAATAGGACTATTTTGACATCTTAAGGAAAAGAGAAACAAGGATAAAGCACCATTAACACAAAGGAGGTATCCCACAAGAAACATTCAATCCAAGTCAAAGAGGTCACACCTCCTATAAGGTTAAGGAAGGGACGAATGCAAAGAGATAGCACACAAGAAGTGTAAAAGGGATCCTGTTGGAGGATGCTAAAAAGGAACAAGAAGGGAAGAATTCACACCTTCCCTATTTCTAGGTAAAGAGTGTATTAAGGAAGGATGACACACCTTTAGCCCCCAAGGTAAGGAATTCCTTTACCATGGGTACCCAATTGCGATCAATGAAAAGGTTATGATCAAGGATGCATATCTCTTATATAGAAGAGAATCCTTAATGTAAACCAACATTTCTATGTAAGATTAGATATCACATAATAGAAAAATATCTCTTAACCAAGGGAAAATTTGATCCTTAAGAGAAGGATGAGAGAGATTGAAAATACTACCCTTGGCCCCCAAGAGTATAGACACGAATAAAATTAATAAGGACTATTATATTACTCACAAATTATGATCGCACCTAAAAATTGTACCACCATGCATGGAAATGAGGCCCCAAAGGATAGGATAACAATGTCACATATTGTGGATCAACATAATAGAAACTTAAATGTTATTTAAAGAAATTAGAATTGAAAATTAACTCATTGTGATAGGTTATGTGAATGATATCATAATCAATGAGTTTCTAAATTTTGTGATGTAAATCTTGACATTCATTAGTAGAGGGGTCTTGATATTAGTGATACATGCATAAAGGAAGATTCACAAGATTTTGAATATTCTTTTTTTTTTTTTTAGGTCGAGTAATAAACTTAGCACGAAGAAGGTTAGGCAAAATGGTTTCTTGATTAAAGCTAGACATGGAAGAAATATTAGAGGATAAAGGAGTTGACAAAGGAGGTGATTTGAAAACAAAATATTCCATAAGTTTATCATGTTTCACACATCCTAAACCATGTTTGACATTATGAGTTGAATTGTTTTGAGAATCAAGGTGAACAAATGACACATTGGACCCTCTAGAGAGTCCCGTGTTGAAATTATGAACTTTGTATTCACCCGCAAAAGATAGTGTGAAGTCTAATGACCCCAAATCATCATCTAAAAGGGGAATTGTAGGAGATTAAACATCTTTAGGAGAAGAAGATATGGTTTCTTTAAATTGCGTAGGATAATCAAATTTAGTTCATAAGAAATTTTGGATTATATCATCAACAAGGGTATACATGATGTTGTTATATATGAACTTCACTTTGTGATGAAGTGTTGAAGGAATATCATGCATGACATGTAGCCATGGTCGCCCTAAGATAATATTGTAGTTCAGAGCACTGGGCATGACATGAATAGGTGTAGATGAAATAACATGACCTACCTTAATAGAAAAATTGACAAGACCAAAGGTTTGTTTAGCGACATTTTCAAAGCCACATATAGGAATAGAATCAGGTTTGTTTAAAGAAACATCTGCATTTATCTTATTTAACAAGTAAATGATACAAACATTAATTCCTGAGCCATTAATTAAATTTATTCAAATAAGATTACCATTGATAAGAATAACCATAAGAGAGTCATGCTGATCTTGAATTTCCTTAGGAGGTAACTCATCTTGAGAAAATACAATTTGAGCTTTATTATTGGTTGCATTCGTGCATTTCAAGATGGAAGTTATATTGTCTTGCCTATGAGGTGAGATTATAGTCACATTTATCAATGATTTTTGTAACGCTTCATGATATGTAGGTGAAGTTTGAAGAAGCTCCCAAAGGGAGATCTTGACAGGAGTAGCACGAAGTTGTTCTACTAAATCATACTCATTTCCAAGACTTTGAGGAAGACAAGGTGCGGGGGGAAGAATTGGTTGAGAAGCATAAAGGGAAGGAGGAACAACTAAACTTGTAGGTTGTCTATTAGCTCTTGTGTTATAAGTGTGAGAAATCACATGATAGTCAGGTTGTTGAGCACCTTTCACCACAATGATCTGTTTATTTTGAGGTAGAGAGGTATCTTGATGAAGATGAACAACCACCTTAGGATTTTCACTACCTAAAACATTGAAAACATTAGCTTGATCAAGCCCTTGATTGTTCATGGGTTTATCACTAGAAGGGAGAGCATCAAGGAAAGTGTTAATGATATTATCCTCTTCTTCTAAGGTGTCCTCATGAGTAGGACAATCTTTAGAATAGGGATTAAGGACTTTCATTAGCACTTTATCTCTAAGAGGAATATCAAATGAAGATAAGGTGATATTAAGAAAGTTATTTATAATGTCTGCTTCTTGCTCTAAAATATCCTCATAAAGGGGGTATGTCTTAGGAAAAGGATCAATATCATGTATGAATGTGTCCTTTCTTGGAGTAGAAGAAATTCCAACCATAGTATCATATTTTTTTATCAAGGTTTTTTAATGAGGAAGAAAATAGTCAACATCATTATATAATGGTTCATCCCAAATATGGAGATTGTCACGAATAGAAAACTTTAGGAGAAGGATAAACACAATTCGTTAAAGCTTCATTCCTAAAGGGAAAGTCATGGAAATGAATAGAAGGTAAGAAATTGCAAGGGTAATTATCAAATTTTAGCAAGGTACTCACATGGGGAAAGCACATATAAAGAGAAGAGTAAACATAAATATTCCCAAAAGAGAGAGATTATTGAAAGAAGGGTTAAAAACAACTTGCACCGATATGTCCTAATGAAGAGGGGGGTCCTTAGGAGAGGGATAAAGTGATAAAAGGGCGGCTAAGCTACTATCACCTTGATAAAATGATTGCATTATAAAATTAATCTAAAAGGAAAACATGCATAAAATATGATATATATATATATATTTCCATTAATACAAATGCATAAAGTGAAATAATGTAATGGATATAAATCTAAATGCACAAGATGTAGCAAAGATATGATAGAAACAATGCATAGAAATGATATTTAAACACTAAATCAAAGTGTAAATGCCATGTAATGAGGATCTAACCACCAAAATCAAAAGTATGTAAGAAGCACAAATGCATACAATGAATCAAATGCAATCTAACTACCAAAATTAAAATTAAAAAGAGGAAATGTTATGAGTCGGGTTCACCAAAATGTACTATAAGAAATGAGGATCATGCAAAAGGGATAATGTTCCCAATTCATATGGCATATTGGAAGACAAAACCACCTAAAAACCAATATTATTAACACCACTTGAAAGATGCAAATGCAATATCCATGCTTGAAGGGTTTTCATTCCTTTGTTGCTTAGAATTGAGGAAAGGAATGATATGGACACACAAGAGACTAAATAAGAAAAAAAATGATCTAATCAAATTGATGTGAATGGGAATGGAGAAGGATTTAATTTCACCTAGAAATGAAATAGGAGAAGTGATCTTTCAGGCTTGAATTCTCGACTGTCAGAATCTTGAAATGACCTATAACTACAGATCTGGGCCTTGAAGACTATAATTTGACTCTTTTATATTTGAGCTGAAAATTTCAAGGACATGATGAAACTCGTTATGTACCTAGGGACAAATCACCAATGACATTATTTATCTAGCAACTGTAACAAAAAATTCTGGGCCTCTTTCACTGTGTCTGATATTTCTGATTCCCATTCGGTGGATACATAACCTATTCTGACATGCAGAAAAATAGGGAAGAAGGTTGTCCAAAGGGGTTTTCCTTAGTCAAACCCTTGTTTAAAAATCAACCTTTAAAATGAATGGAAATTGCATAAGAAAGATGAGATAGAAATTAGTTCTGAATGGCAAGTCAACTTATACCTTGATGGTGCAATGATTCATTGGATGTGATCACAAATGTTGATGCAATAGCTTGATCTAAAAGGAAACCATGAAATAAATGCCTTGAATGATGAATATTGTATTTTTCCAACAATTCTTAATGAATAAAGAGGGATTTTAAGGATTGAAGACTTGGATGCTCAATTGTAGAAGAGATCTTGAACTCCAATTGCTTGATTGATCATGAATGCTTGCATATGATAATGGATACCAAAATGAGGAGAGATAGGGGGTTTATATACTCAATCCATCATTTAAGGGATTAAAACTCAAACAAACTGACCATGGAGCTAGATCTCCCATAAATAATTCATCATAGGGTCTTGGACCAAATCTGGATCTAATTCCTAGGGGACAAATTTCCAATGACATTATGTACTTGGAAAAATGAGCCAAATTTTGGAATGGGGGTCCTAGACAGTCAAAAGGTGCAAGATTTATGGGTATAACTCATTCCGAGGTTGGGAGAGCATGTAAAATCCATAAATGGTAAGATATGTTCTAGGAGGTGAAATGAATTATTTGATTAGAGGAAAAATAGAGAAGCACACTTAGAAATAAGGGTCGACCTCGAGTTTTGAACAAATTGAACCAATATAGGACTTATAATGTTAATTTGAGGCTCCAGTAAGTGTCAAGAGAGCATGAAATCAATGTGGGAACCCATACATACTAAAATAGGGCTAAAATGAGCACCTAATTCGGGGTGATTTCTTTTTAGGATGATACATTTGGAAATGGCTATTTCTTGATTGCTCCCTGCTGCTACTCATTCCAATTTTGGTCATCTTAATTCTGAGTCTAATTGATACTTCTTTAGCTTTGAAATTACAGAGCTAGATATAACACACTATACAAAAACCCCAACAATACAAATGAAGTATCCTCTATAACTTGATAGTGCTCTTGTAATAGGTGAGAACATACAACTAATAATTTTATAGAAAATAACTAAGAGTAACTAAGAGACACTATCCTTGCTCCCTACTTATAACAAATTTGTGTGTAAAATCATAAGGAAAGAAAAGCATATTGTTAAATTAAACACAAAAAAATATTATATATGCTAAGTAGATATGAATATGCAATTGTATTTGCATATTTTGACAATAATTGTTTGACCTAGAAATTTGTAAGAATTGTAATTGCATATTTTGAGACCAATTGTGCAAGCTACAAATATATGTCTTTGTAATGTATCTTATTCAATTCATAAAGCGTTGTTACGTGCAACTTAAGGTTGAAAAAAATTAAAGCCATAACAAAAACATTGTAAAGGCAATGCGAGAAATAATATACAAGTCCATTATGTAGCTCTCTAGATGTATATTGGTAATGAAGTAAGACATGGACTGTCTAAAATAGACAATACCTAGCTATGTAATTGAAAGAGTCAATTCAAAAACCTTGTGCATTATCAGGATTTTGATCAATTCACATCGTTTGAGGGTGGTTTTTTGGTTTTTCTTTTTTTACTATAATCAAGTTGTATACACCTAAAAATGGTCAAAGTCAAACATTAATTAAATTCAAGCAATTTAATTAATAAAATCAAATTTCTTCTATTATATAGTTGAATTTAATATTTGACTATATAATTCCTTTGAACTAATTAAATTTTCATTAATTAATTAATCCCCCCTTGACAAATCAATTCCAACTCACTCACTCATAAAATTCCATATCCCATGGCTAAAGTAATTAATTCTTTTGAATTAATTCCCTCCCAAAATCTCTGACCTACCACTCCGTGAAAAAAATTAAATTAACCAATGGGAGACAAGGGACAAGATCACATGGATCACTCAAAAACTTTGCTATCTTGACCATCCATTTTTATGGGACAATGTTGATCATTCATCCCTCAACCACATGACTTAACCATAGTTGGACATAAATTGCCCCCAAGGCGCTGGGAAATCTCATAAATAGGATGCATAATTAGAGTAAAAGGGATCCACTATCATTTTATCAAAGGCATAATGCTGGTTTGGACATCCATGTTCATCAAAAGCATAAGCATAACATTGATTTTATGCAGGTTTCAAAACAGTACAACAAAATATCATAGAAATTTATTAACTCTTTGAAAGTGCACCATATCTCTATACAAAAATATATATTCAAGAATGATTTCCCTGTTAAAATCTTATATCAATGCACTAATTTTAGTGTAAAACTAGGAACATCTACCGTATTTTTTGCTTGTTGTAAATACCTATGATCATTATGACTGTTCATTTCTGCATTACTAGCTATGTTTGATGGTGGATACCTAATACCCTGAACTAACAACATTTGACACAAAGCATTGAATCTTGACTTTTATCCCGATGTTTAGATGTTGTTGGCATGCATCCTCTACTGATAATAAAATGATTTGTTGATTTTCTCAGTCTATGGTCAGTCTCTACTTAAAGATGCTATGAATCCTTTGAGAATGAAATCTTCTGAAGTGACTTCCTATAACCTTTAATTTTTCATTGTTCTAGTGATAAGTTCAAAAGAAGATAATAATATCTCTGATAAAATATATCATGTTTCACCCTATACTCTTTATTGATTGACTATGTTCCGTATCTAAATTTTTACTGATACTGATTACTGATTGTTCCTGTCATTCAATGTCCTTCTTGATCTTTCCCATGCATATATGCTTCTACCACTTTTTTTATTTTATCCTCATGCAATAAGATACATGTCCCTTTAATATTTCAACATGACTGATATTTGCATATCTTTTAGTTGCATTTCCAACTCTAATGATGCCTTTTCTATCCCTGTCTCTTAATAGCATGTTGGTCTCAACCCTTGTGGGAGAAAAATTTACCCCCACACGCTATTAAGAGACACCTATAACTACACATAGAACAAACAGATTAGAAAAATATGATCCTCTTATGTTGATATCTCCCAAGATCTTTCTCACTCTCATAGGAGGGAATAACAACCTATGTTGGACATTAAGTGAGATCACAGGAATATCTACAACCTCATTTCACTGATATAGATAAACTCTCCCATGATAGTGGGAAGATCTTGAATGGACACCGACAGAAGAGGTTCATAAATGACTTGTTTTTTTTGTTTTGATGCACTACTGAGTAGCCATGTATACATTTGACATTCCTATAGCATATGATCTATTGATTTTCTTCCTCTTTAATGCACATTAGAATCAATTTATATATGCATATCTAATGATCATGTAGGATTTATAGCTAGTTATTTCTTAGTGTGATGCTCTAACCCATTACTTTGACCAATGTAGGAAACAAGAGTACTCAGGAGGAGTAAAGAGCCAGAAAGATAATAGTTCAGACATCAGCAAACAAGAAACCCTTAACCAATCATACATGCAATGACTGGTTACCCTCTCTACATTCACATTTTCATTTCATATACTTATTCATGTATTTTTTGATCTGAATGTTCATTAAATAAGAAAAGGTCAGTCTCATGGCTTGTGTGAGACAAAAAGTACATTTTACATTCAATAGATTAATTTTGTTCAAAATAGATTTGTAAAATATCTCTTTATGTTTCATGCATATGTTTAAATGTAATGATCTGGAATTTGTAATCTTTTCATTTGTTTCATTTAGACAGTGTTAGCACTTTAAAAAATTTCCATGGTTCCAAGCTCTTTCCTCTTGTCTCTGCAAATTATTCATCGCCTCTGGCTAAAACCTAGGTCTTGTTGTGTCAAAATATTTATAAACCCTAAACCCTTCAAGACATGTTATGTTTTCAAGTTACTTTTCCAGGCCTCTTAAGTCTCAACTTTTCCCATGTGCGCTTTTGTCTATCTCTTATTCGCGTAACCGAGATTGAATATTTTGTTCTATCTAGCGACTCAACGCAAGATTTAGTCTCTTAATCTCTAAATGAAATGGCATATTATATTTTCATATCAAGATTTCACGAAGGCCATAGATTTCCTTCTTGATCTTGTGGCTCGCATCTAATCTTGAAGTAAACCATGAGTCAGGATTTTCATTCAGTGGCTTCGAGACTTAGTTAGTCACGCAATCTCTAGATAAACCCAAGGTCAAGGCAAGGTTACTTTTTCTCTTTGGTCGCGTGATCTCCCAATAGATTCATGGCTAAGTCAAATGCCTCAAGATTTAACATAGATCGTAGATCTTGTTGTGTCCTGAGTCTGATCGTGTGGCGTGTGCTTGATTTCCAAATATAAATAGGGTTAGCCAGAATGTTCATCGACTTGGAGATACAAAGGAATATATTACCCAAGGTTAAAGATGAGTCAAGAGTCGATTCAATTTTATAGAGATTCAACATGATGCCGCCACATGTTTCCAAGGACAGATGAATCTAAGGGTTTTCACTAGATCTTTGGATAAACACTGAAGTTAAGAAAAGTTCTCGCGACTTGGCGAATCCCTTTAGTCACGTAATCTCAGAATGAACTAAGGTTATGATCAATTCAAGTAAAGTTAAGGGTGGGCCAGCCAGGATCACATCTGAGTTGTTAATGCAGTGAAAATATTATGGTATGTGCATGATCTCAAAATAAATTAGTCAGGTACTGATTGATCTCAAGATTTCACGCGAGCCGTTGATCAGTTTTTGACATGGTTTTCATCGAGAGGCTGGTGTATAATCTCACAATAAACCATGAGTCAAGGAAAAGATTTGGTGACTTGGAGACAAGAATAAATCTGCTGACCAGGGTTAAAGACCGGTTCAAGGTAGGTTAAAGGCCAAAGTTAAAGGTAACTTAAGGTGCAGATAAGTTAGATTTGATCCAGTGGATGACATAAAGCCTGAATGAAAATTTGCATGAGATCTAACCATCAAGGCATTACGTTGTTTTGCCATGTGTCCCCAGTGGGTCCAGATCAGTGACAAGGTGGAACTTGCATCTTCATGGCCGAGGACAAGTAACAGATTGACATGTGGCAATTGGCGGACTGAAGTGAATGTGCTTGGCACTGAATCTTGGAATGAATTTTGTAAAGTCTTAAGTGATTCAACGACTTAGCGCAGGCCGTTGATTAAAGAAAAGATCCGGGGCTATCGCATGATCTCGTGATGAGAAGGCCAAGTACAAGATCATTTGGAGATTCAAAGAAGACCATAGATGAAAGGTAAGATGTGTGGCTGGTTCTGAATCTCATAATAGACCAAGGGATAAGTAAAATATCTAGCAAATCAGCGACTACGTTGTCTCTGAATCTTGTAATAGACTATGGTCAAGCCTGGGTTAGTTAATAAAAAATGAGTTAAAGGACATCGACGACTTGGTTTCAAAGTTGATAAATGATTCATTATCAGCTGTCTGATTCATTTTTCACACCACCTGTGGCCGTTGTAACAATTTTAAAAAATTTAAATGTTTTTCAGTGGATTTTACTTGGCGGCCGACTAATATTTTGTCTTAGAGCTATTAATGAATTGATCTGATCTTTTGGGTCAAATTTGCACAAGTGTTGAATACCAGAGGAATAGAAATTTGATATGCTCGGATGCATTAAAGACCAGAGTTGACAAATAGGGTTTTATAATCAAAAGATAAATGCATACAGTGGCACTACTCACTTTAGCATTTATGTTTAACTACTCTCAGAGTCCTGACATAAAATTTATTGCACCTCAGGGTACTGTGCTCACATCCATGGATTGAGGCAAATTGATTACAGATCAAATTGCACAGATTGAAGAGAAAGACAGGGTTTCAACTTGACATCATAATTGAATGTTTACATGAATTGGTTGTAAACCCTAACCCTAAATAATCCAAAGCTTGTAGCATTCTTGTTCCTATAAAATAATATTCAAGACCATTTAGTAAGGGCTAGAGAATTGGAAAAGTAGAAAGCATTAGGCTTATACTTGTTTCTAGTCTAGGATATAGCAAATGTATTTTATTTTTATGTTGAGATAGAATAGAAAGCTTATGATCTTTTGCATATTGTCATATTGCATATTTCCTTGTCATACTAATTCAGGAACTAGTTTCATCATACTTAATATAAGTTGTTTCAGATTTGAGTCTCTCCTTTGTGTTATCTATTGAGTTGTAAGTTTTCTAGCTTGCTGTATAAGTCTTTCTTATGCATATGTGTATTCCATAACTCTTTGGTCTTGGATCAAATTAATGCTTTGGATATTACATTGATTCAGCCTGGATATCTATTTAAGGATCTAGTAGTGTGTAATCTGAGAGTTCTTATGTTTATGGCTTTGAATCTTTGTCAATAAGGTGTTTCAGCTTCAATATTGTATTTAGGATTTAGCCCAATAGATAAGGCACTGATCTAAAGCAAGTATTTTCTATGGAGATATAACCCTAAATGGTTTGGCTATGTTCTATCCCTAAATTAAATCAAACTCATTACCAAATTCTTTACTTTTCAATTTTTGTTCTTCTTATTCCACCCATGGTAGTGAAGAGTCAATGAATGCTAGGTTGGCAGTTATTACTTACTTACCATTCATCTATTGTTCAAATCCAGAAGTTGAAGGTGTTGTAAATAATTGAGATTTGCCTGATTAGGGTTACCCGTCTTGGTTTTAAAGAGCCAGAAGTGCAGAGGGCAGTCTTGAACCTATAGTTGGTCCAGTTATCTTACAGAGATTTCATACTTGGGGCTAACCACTCCTAGCATCAGTCTTAAGATATATTGGTTGCTTTTTGTAGCATAACAGTTTTAAACACCAACAAACAAATGACTTTAATGTAGGGAAGATATAAAATGCACCTTTCTATCTTTCTTTGAAATGTATATTGGATCTACCTGAGTTGAGCCATGAGTAAAGTTCTTGTAACAAGTTCATCAGATCAATCTCTACTTTTTGGTTAAGATTAGTTCATGCTCCCTTGGATATTTGTAAGGTCAGACCAATGATTGTTGGATGTTTATACTGATAATGGAATGAAGAACTCATAATTTGCATAATACTTTCATCTCTTCATCTCGGTTATTGGTAAAATTATATCTTTTATTTGTTGTTTTGCCCTTTTTTCTCAAGAGTTCTTAGTTACTTTGTGTGATGGGAGTTGTGTTAATGAAATGGATTTCTCTAATTTGGCATATTTTAGTTGGTGATCATATATGTTTAAGTAGTTTTACCATTTTTCTTGAGTAGAGTTGATGGTATTTCTTATAGAGTGGTTATAGTTAGATTTGTATCTCTACACCTTGTCCTATCTTTTGTAATTCTTTTCAATTTTATCCTAATGTTTTCTCGTAGGATACCTTATGCATGTCAAAACCTTCCAAAAACTAATAGGCCCCTTAAAAAAAAAATCATGGGTCCAAATTAGCTCATCCAACACATCGTGATCTGATAACTAGGTACTTGGGAGGAAGGGGAACTCTTTCCCCAGTCCCTCTTTTAGGTAGAGTTGGTTGGTTCCCACACATCAGTAACTTCTCATAAATTTTTGTGTAACAATATACAAGAGTTTCCTCAACAAAATCTAGTGCTAGAAGGAGGGCCCGAAGGTTGCAACCTACCCATTACTAACTCGCTCGTGAGAAATCCCCGTTGCCAAAAACTCCAATGTTTAGGGTCATTTTCCCTGGTCAGATTTGAGAGAATCCTTAGGTCCACCCCAAGCCTAGGAGAGCTTGTAGAGCTAGGACCTCCCATCTGAGCTAAGAGATTCACTAGGAATAATAAGGCTTCAACCTCTAGTTTGAATCCTAGTATCTAGAGTAACCCTTCTACCCATCTGAGTGCGGGAATAACCGCACTCCACACTCACTCAATTACATTTACCCTTATGATGGTCGCCTACTTCAACCAAAATCATTCCCTTTACGAATGATTCTGGATGGAATCCATGAACTGCCACAAAACACAGAGAGAATATGCCCTAAATATGAACGCAACAGTTCCTAGACCACAAAAGATCACCTACAAGGCTTCAAGTATTCCATGTCCCTCCATGAGATTCAACATCAATATGTCATCTGTAGGATCTTCCCCTAATCCTTAGGGAAAAATGAGTTGAACTAGTACCTCTCTTTTCCCAAGAACTTGATTCATAGTTGGCAAGAGATGGAGGATGCTTTTCTTTTACATTTTTGAGTCTACGTAGATCCTGTGACTTTATACCACCAGTTTTACTCCCCTTTAAAGGACCCTAATGAATCCATAACTATTTTCAAAAGTAGGTTCCAACAAGCCTACAAGAAGTTGATGGTTCCTTTCAGCGGTGTTGTAGAGTCGTTTGTCATCCAAACTTACCTCAATGATCTCAATTGTTTGGTTGCAACCATGCTAACATGGATAACCAATGCCATGAAATGAGATACCCTTTCCAAGGTCTATGATCCATCTCTCTAGATTAACTAAGAGATGAACCTAACCCCCTAAGGTATTGGGAATATCCTACCATTTAGTATGCAACCCAGGTTTTATCATTAGATGGCCAGGTATAACTCAAATACCATGGTAGGTTCTCTGACAATGAATCTCCTACCAAACTATGTGCACAACCACTTGGCGCACCCCACTTTGGTACAACTAAGTAACCTTAGTCACAAAATAAGCTCGTGAATCCCCAGATTCCTGGGAGTTCTTTCTTCACACCGGTCACCCCAGTCGGTCCACAACCCACTGTGGCTCATGCCGTAGTAGCCACTCAAATACCACCTCCACCTCCCCTTGACCAAATGAACCATCTTGTATTGGAGATGGAAACCATAAAACATATGTTGAATCATCACATATGAGTTGAACCAAATGAAGATTGGATCCTCGGTTCCTAGAACCCCACTCCCTCACAAAAACATAGTAATTACCAAGGGCAAAGGACCTACACAAACTCCATGCAACGGTATAATAACAATAAGCAATATCCTTACAATAACAATCGATAATAAAATACCACCCCCAATGACGACTGGGTGATTTCTAATCAATAATATGCCTCAAGGAGTGCCAATCCCACTCACACTACCAATCTAGAAGATTTTCACCACCTCACTAAGAGGTGCAAGATCCATGATACATCCACTCACTCCGAGGTGAATTATTCCCATCTCAAAAAAGTGATTAGGGTTTCTTAGTTGGATAATCCTCCAGATCTGAATCAACCACCGCCCCCACCTCTAGAGAACATTAGCTCTGCCTTCGCCTATGAAACCCTATTCTTCGCAAAAGAGGAAGAAGAAGAGGTGGGTCTTGAGGAATTGTTCAAAGATTCCACCCATGAATACGAGGCTCAGGCCTTCCAAACCACAAGAGCTCCATACAAAACCCAGAGCTAGAACAGAGGTCCCTTAGCTACATCAATCCTATCAAAGGACATTCAAATTCCTCTAGACCCCAATGCTAGAAACAATCCTCCTCCCCCTAGAGACCATCACTCTACTCTTGGCCTGACCATGGAAAGGATTCCTAGGTTCCCAAAGGGAGGTTTGATGTCACTCTGGTGATGGAGGACACCACCACCACCATGTCCCCCATGGTGGTATTATGCAGAGTTCCCGAGCATAAAGAAGCATTCCTCAAGTACCTTGAACAACCTAAACCCTACCATAATGAGTCCAAGATTGTCACCTTTGATGATGCTAACACATTGATTTATAGGAGTAATATTGAGGATCCTCAGATCCTTCTCATCTTGAAAATATATGATAAAAATTTTCACTACTTGGTGGACTTCAGGGCATTGGGAAATCTCATGCCCATGTGTATATGCAAAAAGCTCAGGTTAACCCCCATCAAGGTGAATGGTGTAGTAGTCCAGCTTGATAAGACCCAAGTTAAGATGTTCGGTGAGCTAAAAGTATACACATCCATCTCACCTCAGATCCTTGTATCTCAAGTTTCATTCAAATCCAAGTGGTGGACATTGCAAAAACCTATGGGATGCCCTTGAGTTCAAATTGATCCAAATCCCTAGAAGGGTACATATCAACTGATATTTCCCACTTACAGTTTCTATGGATGTGAGATGCCAACCAAATAAAGGTTGAAAGTGACCACAAAATGAAACAACTTATTACTAATTATGGATAACCAAATGAGGTGGCCTACACTCAAGTTGAGCCAGGCCTTTACAGAGCCAAGGAGATCCTAAACCTATAATTTTTCTAGGGAGAAACTCCCTCTCTAGAGGATACTTTGTTGGTACAAAGAACCCAAGACCTCATCTTATGGTTGAACCATGACATTTAAACCCTAGGTGCCAATGCACCTTTGAAAAACCTCTCACCATAGTGGTGTCGAGTACATTTTCAAGGTCACTTTAAGCTTGAATGTGAGGTGTGCTTGCCCACTGCTACAGTTTTACTCCCCTCCCTAGTGAAAGATAACAAATAAAAAGAACAACAACCATAACCAAGCTCAACCCCAGTTACACAATTTGAAGAGCTAGTTCTTGATGATCCAACCCCAATTCCTCGCCCTGAAATCAAACCATAACCTTTGGTTCCTGTTGCTATAACACCCACGCTTGCAATCGGTCCCCCAAGTATGAGTCTCCCTAACAATAATATTTGGACCCTCAAGTTTGATGGATCTAGGTTCAAGAAAGAGAGTGGGGAAGGTATGGAGCTGATAAACCCCCAAGGAAGATCCTTTCTTACATCCTACTAACTTTGGTTTGGATGCACAAACAACATAACTGAATATGAGGCCTTAGAGCTAGGCCTCTTAGTCACTCTTAGGAAAGGGGGTGACCCACCTTTGGGCATTAGGTGACTCAAAACTAATCATCAAATAATTTTGGAGACTTTACACATGCCTTGATTAATGATTTACATCTTACCAAAATATGGTATGGAACTTAATAGAGGACTTCAATACCTTTGACATTGGGTTGATTCCCTGAAAATTTAATTATGTGCCCAATGCCCTAGCCATGGCTGCTAGCACCTTAAAGCCCATGGAATTTTATACCTCCATAGATTTTCTATAGAGCTAGTCTCAACCCCAGCCATCCTTGACAATATCACCCATTTTTAGGTTTTCAAAGATGACAAACATATCCTTTCCTTTCTAGCTAACATAGGAGTCTTCAAGGACCAAATAATAGAAGAAGAACATGATGATAAGGTCCAAGATGAAGGAGAGGATGGAATCCTCAACTTCCCAACCAATACCATTCCTAGGGGAATAGTAGCCTTAGAAAGAATCTTTGAATCAGATCCCCGAGTCAAGGACAAGTTTTCCTCATCCTCAGGTGGGGGGAAATATGAGAAGATTAATATAGGCTTGGAGGGAGAAGAAAAACATGAGTACATAGGCACATCCTATTCCCTCAAAGAGAAGGGGAAGATCCTAGAAGTCTTCAAAGAATATTTAGATGTCATAGCATAGGGCTACAAGGATCTGAAAATGTATGAAACCTCTATAATGACCCACATAATCCCACTCAAGCTAGATGCTAAGATTTTAGGAAGAATCAAAGATTGGTGAACCCTTGATCTACTATGAGGTGCATAAATTGCTTTCCGTGAAGATAATCTTCCCAATCAGGCATACCACATGGGTGGCCAATTTGGTTCTAGTTAGGAAGAAAAATAGAGAGATAATATTATGTGTGGATTTATGAAACCTGAATAAGGATTCAAAAAAAGATAATCACCCCCTACCCTCACTTGATGAGGTGCTCCAGATTTTTAACGGGTCCCAAATGATGTCCTTCTTGGATGGATACTATGATACAAATAGATCATGGTGAAATATGAAGATGAGGTTAAGACCTCCTTTACTACCAAGTGGGGCACATTCATGTACCGGAGGATGACCTTCAATCTCATCAATTTGGGATCCATGTTACAAAAGACCATGGACATCACATTCGAGGGGATAGTTTACAAATGTATAATCATTTGCATGGATGATAAAATAATTTTCTCTTGAGAAAGATGTGAACACTCCGCCCATTTGGCAAGAATATTTGATAGATGTCATTCTTAAAAAAATTCCCTTAACCCCATGAAGTGCATATTTGGGGTCACAGAAGGGAAATTGCTTGGTCACATTGTCTCTGAGAAGGGAATATATCAAACCCAAGTGAGTAGAGGCACTTCTCAAGTTGCAGATGCCTGATAGTAAGAAATAAATGTGGTCTTTCTTTGGAAAGATCAATTTTTTCTGAAGGTTAATCACTAGATTTATTAAAGTAGTGAAACCCCTGATTGAGATGATAAAGAAGGATGCTAAAATTGAGTGGAGTCAAGAAGCTAAGAACACATTTTTCCAAATAATTAATTCCGTTGTGGAGGCCCCAATGCTCTTCAACCTCGACTACACCCTCCCCTTTCACATCTATTTCTTTTCTTTTGTGCACTCCATTTTCGTAGTGTAAACCCAAAGAAAGGATGGGGATGATAAACCCATTGATTTCATGAGATCCCCCTTTAAACATGCATAAATGACATGCTACATTCTGGAGAAACAAACTTTTTCCCTAATGAGGCAATGAAAAAATTTAGGCACTACAATATAAGAAGTAAGGTACATGCCATTGTGCCCAATAAATATATCAAAACCTTACTTCTCTAGAGTGAGATAGGATAATGCAGAGGAAAGTGGATTACCATGAAGAAACTATTTTTCCGTTAGTATGAAAAAGGAAAATAGTTTCTGAACCTTCGGTAAACCTACACCGAAAGACAGACTTTCAGGAACACCAAAAGTATAGATATTAGAGATCACCGAATGTGTGAAGTTCAAGAGACACTCGACAAGATGAATCTCAAGTGAAACCAAAAGAGAATAAATAGAGGAACCTAATAGAGCAAGGGAACTTGATAGACAGTTCAATCAAAGGAACACCGAAAGACAGGCAAACTAATTTCAGAGCAAACCGAGCATCAGACACCAAAAGTCAGTTACATCCCAGAAAAATTGGATCTGACTTCCACGTCAGATTAAACACTCATATTCTATTTATAGAGTCTTGATTTGTTTGTAAAGCCATTACTTAAGGGACAATAAATATTATTGTAATTGTTTTAATCAGTCTAATTGATTAAAAACATGCAGAATAGGAGATAAAGGTCAAGTTGTAAACCTGTGATCATAGAGTTAAAGTTGTAATACGTGAAACTTAATTAGGTCAATATATCTTATAAATAGATGTTGTAATAATTCAATATTATAGATGAGAGGATGAATGTAGCCAACAAGCACATCTATGGATCATACTGAGAGTTTCAAGAAGCATAACAAAAAAAGATGAAATTGGTTATCAAGAACCAAGAACAGAGGCTACCAAGCAATAGAGGTATTATTCAATCACATTAGGTGATACATATATACATGTAATATTGAATGGATCTTTAATTAGAAATAGTTAGATTGCATACACTCAGGTCAATGAGAAATTTTCTTACATTCTAACAAGTGAAGCAAAGTGTAAAAATCCTTTCAAGAAAGGTGGATTTAACAATCCCATTGTAAATATCTTAACCGAGTGCACACTAAATAGTGTTGCTAAAGCTCTTAAAAGAGTAGAGTTTAATAGGTCTCCACATGATACTCCTAACAGGGTAGATCATCAGAAGTGATCAAATTGTAAGCCTGAACCGGCCCCTTCCAATCTACAGATAGTGAAGATTTTGTGGGTGCCATCCCCACCGTAGTTTTTACTTTCTTACAAAGGTTTTCTGCGATATCATATCATGTGTTATGAGTCAATTAATTTCATGAATATTTTTATGAATTTTTACATCTTTGATTAAGTTAAAGAATTGATATGTCTTACACAAAGATAGTATAAAACAGATGGTTGGATAAACAATTGATTACATAAAGGTTAATTGATAAAAGAGATAAAAGTTTTAGAGGTACTGATTCACCCCTCCCCTCTCAGTATACATTTCTCATTATTTCCAACAATTGGTATCAGAGCTAGAAATATTATTTGGAAAAGCTTAAAGACTTAAGAGAAAGGATCATACAATGGAGAAGTACAAACTTGACAAAAGTATTGAGAATCAGAAGCTAGAAATTTAGATCTTCTATGAACATTATAAAGAACCTAGAATCAATATGAGACAACTGTTAGATGAAAGAAAGATTATGACATCTCACTATAATGAGACAGATTACCAAGAAGAAGAGATGCTAGATCTATTTGAGTCTTCAAGATCTACTACAAGCAAAGCATCAGATACATCAAAAGAAATCATCACAAGCTTAAATGAAATCAATCAATATCTTGCTGGAAAAGTGAAATTTATGCAAATTGGTCAAGAGACATAGATGGTAAGAATGATTGATTTCATGAACAATGCTAGACAAGCTGAGCAAGAGAGAACAATAGCTATTGATGACAGAAGGAAGATTACTAAAAAGCTACAAGAAAAAGAGTCTGAAATACAGAGACTTACAGAACATCATCATGAGATTAAAAATCAGATTATCCTTATGAGTCAAGAGGAAAATAGAATGAATGCTAAACTCATTGAAAGAATATAAGTTATCAGTGAGATAAGGGAAGAAAATGAAAATTTGAAACAAGAACTCAGAATTTAGCAACAACATAATGAGATAATTAAGAGAGTTGAAGAAAGCAATAAAAGAATGGATGATTTTCTTGATGGACAAAGGAGAGCCAACAATATCACCAGACTAGGCTATACCAAGAATGGAGAATCACCCAGTCAAGCTGATCAAAAGAATGTCTATACAAATACAAGACCAAGAAAGATGACATGCAATCACTGTGGAAAGAAAGGCCACACATCAAATGTATGCACGAGAAAAATGAAAGGTATTCCTAACTCCACATATTCATTCATAGGATTCTGTTATAAATGTAATAAGAAAGGACATAAAGAATATGAATATAAGTCTCATATGAAACAACCAAAGAATGAAACCTATAGGGACAAATACTTTCCTACTTGAAAAATGCATGGGCACACTACTCTTGAATGTTGGAAGAAGAAAAAAGCAAGCATGGAAGCCTAAAGGTCAAGAAACTGCCTATCAACTAAAAAGAGTCGGTAACCAGTATGTATGGGATTACAACACATGGACAAACTATATAGCATGTGGAAGATTTGGTCACATTGCTACAAACTATATGAGATAGTGGACAAGAAATTCTAGAGGCTGGACTAACCCCAGAATGACATGTTTACACTGTCATAAAGTCGGTCATCTCAAGAAAGACTGCAGAGACTGAATGACAGAGACCAACACCTTTTCCAATAGAAATACCATTGAAGACATCAGGAAGATGTGAAAACAAATGTGGAGGAAAGATACAAACAATGATAAAGCTGGACCAAGAAATGCAATTGGTGACACCCTATCCAATGGATATGGTGACATCACTACCCCCACCTAAGCAAAACAAGTAAGTATGGAACTCCAGTACACCAAGTTATATTTTGCATCAGTTCAAATCATACATAGTTAAAATGCCAAATTAGCATGATTATAGATGCACTATGGTATTACTTGTTAAATTCTGTGAAAACTATTTCATCGGTTAATACATACTGAAAGACATCGGTATACATTCAAAGACGAATTTTCTGCACTTACCGAGAATCATCGGTTAACATGTAAAAGCTAAAGTTTCTAGTGTAAACCGAGATTCGTCGGTAATCATATGAGCTGACAAAGTTGTCTTCATCATATACCAAAACTCGTCGATAAAAGTAACAAGTTAGATGACTGCACTGAAGCATCGCATTGTCACTGAGAGGGAAGTTAGTGTATCAATCGATGACTCCATCTTCACACACTGAGGATTGGTTGATCATTAATGACTTGACCTAGGGAAAAGTCTATAAATAGACAAAAAAAGGGATTCATTTCTCACTAGCGATTTGAGTGAAGTGACCAGAGTGAAAACAGAGCTAGAAGTGACAACATTGTAGAGCGACTCCAACCCATTATAAAGCACTCCAAGTAGACCAGTTACAACTATAGAGGTTGAATTAAGTACCAAGCATAACTGAGAACTCTGTTTATCTTTTACGGAAAGCCCTAATTTCAGAAACAATGACCATGACATCAAGAACCGCTAAGCTGAAGAGCATCAAGAAGGATAAGGTCAATCTTGTCAATAAATCTACCTATGTAGAACCACATTACAAGATATTCCCAGAGGTTGCATCACAACCTGAAAATGCTGGAGCATTCTCATGAATACCATCTAGGGTTTTTCTTGTTGAAGATGTGCGATCATACATTGTTGGAATTAATGGGAAGTGTGTACTGAGAGGGGAGGGGTGAATCAATACCTCTAAATTTTTTATCTCTTTTATCCTTCAACCTTTATGTAATCAATTGAGTGTCCAACCATCTATTCTATATTATCTTGATGTAAGATATATCAATTCTTTAACTTAATCAAACATGTGAACATTCATGAAAGTAATTTACACATAACACAAGATATGATAACGTAGAAAACTCATGTTAGGAAGTAAAAACTATGGTGGGGATGGCACCCACAAATTATTCACTATCTACAGATTGGAAGGGGCCCGGTTAAGGCTTATAATTTGATCACTTCTGATGATCTACCCTGTTAGAAGTATCTGTGGAGACCTGTTAAAGTCTACTATATTAATAGCTTTAGCAACATTTTTTAGTGTGCACTCGGTTAAGAGATTCACAATAGGATTGTTAAATCCACCTTCCTTAAAAGGATTTTTACACTTTGCTTCACTTGTTAAAATGTAAGAAAATTACACTTTGACCTGAGTGTATGCAATCTCCTATTGATAATTACAGATCCATTCAAGATTACATGTATAAGTGTATCACCTAATGTGATTGAATAATACCTCTATTGCTCGGTAGCCTCTATTCTTTGTTCTTGATACCCAAATTCACCTTTTGTTGTTATTTTTCTTGAAACTTTCAGTCTGATCCATAGATGTGCTCGTAGGCTACATTCATCCTCTCCTCCATGATAGTGAATGATTACAACATCTATTTATAAGATAGATTGACCTAATTAAGTTTCACGTAAAACAATATTAACTGTATGATCATAGGTTTACAACTTGACCTTGATCTTTTAGTCTATGTGTTTTAATTTAGTTGGACTGATTAAAACACTTACAATAATGTTTCTTGTCCCTTAAGTAATAGTTTTAAAACAAATCAAGACTCTATAAATAGAATATGAATGTTTAATCTCACGTGGAAGTTAGATCCACCTTTTGCGGGTTGTAAATGAATTTCAGTGTCTGATGCTCGGTCTGCATAGAAATTAGTTTACTTGTCTTTCGATGATCCTTTGATTGATATGTCCATCGGGTTCCCTTGCTCTTTTGGGTTCCTTTGTTTCTTCTCTTTCGGTTTCGCTTGTACTTAGCTTGTCGGGTTCCTCTGTCAGGTTGTTCCTATCGGGTTCCTCTTAGCACTTATGGTTTTGCATTGTGTCTTTGGTTTACCCTTGAACTATTCTGTCAGTTTGCTTTTATCCTATCTGTCGGTGTATGATTACCGAAAGTTTTCTTTGCATACTAATGGAAAAATAATGTCATCAATCTCCCCCTTTGACATTAGTATAAAAAATAGATATGTGCAAAATACTAACAAAATGTTTAGTATGTACACCATATATATTCCTTAGTCATTTCATGACTCCCCTATGCATATGCTGATATAGTGTAAGTGTATGTACATGATACTTTGTTCTTTTCCATTTTGTGTTATATATATCATATCATATCATTATACTCCCCTTTTTTTGTTCTCTTTTTCTGTACTGTATAGTTTCCCATCTGTACATATCATTATTTTCCCCCTTTTTTGATATTAAGGGAAAAGGTTTATACCTATAGATTATCAAAAATATGAGAGTGTGAGGACTTCATGTCCTCCATCATCTTCTCCCATTTGTCCTTCAGTTTTTCTAGAGCCATGTGATCGAGTGTGACCCTTGCATGCATATCATAGATGTTGTTTGCTACAGACATCTCGAGGGTGGCTATTAGTTGCCTTGCTAAACTGATATGTTGTTGAAGCAATGTAAGATTTGGTAGAAGTTGATCCTGGAGCTTGGTAACCTCTTCACTAAATTATGTTTCTTCTTCCCACATTTCCTATCTTAACCTTTTTATCTCAACAATTTTCTCATAATGCAACTTTATTGCATTGTCATCAGTGGTTAAGCCTTTAGCACTAGTAGCTAGATCAAAATCTAACTTTGCTATTTTATCACTATTCTCCTTAGTGAATTTGTCAAGTATGCTCAATTTTTGTATCAAGGAAATAGCTTCAGCAATTATTGGATCTAATTAACTTACTAATTCTGAAAGCTTTACCTTGTTTTCTGCCACTTCTTAGCTGATCTTTTCAATAATTTTGTGCTGATATTTCTACTCTTCTCTCTCCTCAATTTCCTTTTCTACATCAATGTTCTATGTTATGATGGCCTCGGTGAGAGTGGCTAGTTGATCAAGGATAGGTTTATTGTGATCAACATCAACATTGGGTACAATCTAATTCAAGATTTCCCTACTTGTCACAAGTACCATGGAGTCTTTGTGCTCCTTTCTTAAATTCTCTTGTAGTTCCTTCCTTTGGAATATTTCTCCATACTCTTTTAGTGCTTCATAGTCTAGTGTAGTTGGGTCACATTTGGGTATCTCAATTATCTCATCTAGAGTGACTTCCAACTTATTCTTTTTAGTTTTCTTCTTCTTCTTCTTCTTCTTCTTCTTCTTCTTCTTCTTCTGAGTTTCACTTGAATGTAGAACCATAACCAACTTCTTGGCTTTGTCTGTTGTGCTGGATGAAGTGATTGGGGGTGTTGCCTCTTTTTTTTGTTGTGCCTCAGTGTCAGCCTGTTGGTTTTGAGTGGACGTCTCCACATCAACCTTGACGTTATCTGTAGAAATTTTTTTGATTTCCTCAGGAATTCCATCTTTTTGTCTAGCACCTTCATCGTATCCTTATGTACTTCATCTTCCTTTGTCTGTGCATTCTTCTCAGTAGTTTCTCCATCTTTTTTCTTTGAATCTCCTTTTGTAACCTTGTCAATATCGGTTACAATTTGAGTATCTCCGATGACATTCTGGTCATCGGTGTTGTCTTTCTTTCCTTCATCCCATGCATCCTCAGGAATGCTTGAATCTTTTTTAGGTGATTTGTCTTTTTCTTGAAGTATATTGATGGCTTGCATCAATATTGGCATGTTTCCTGGTATGTTCAGCTATGAAGTGTCAATTTTAGTGTCTTGTTTGTAAGTCTTGTCCTTGGTAATAGTGACATCTTCATATTTTTGTATTTCTTCTACTGGATCATCTATTATGTTAATGATTGTGTTGTCCACAATGTTGTCCATAGTGGTGTCCAGCCATGTCTCATCTGTAACTTCTATATCCTTGTTGCATGTGGTGTCCATTTCCTCTTTGTCCAATTCAACATCTGTGATGATAATTGGTTATGTGCTCTCAGTAGTCTGATCATCCTTGGTTTCTTGATTCTCGATTAGATCTCTCTGTGGCTCATGAATTGTATCCTTATTAGGAATATTAAGTATTTTCCTCCATTTGACTTCACTCTTTCAATCTAAATCCAGTAGATGTCCTTTAAGCACTTGGTAGGCTCTCATATTTGGTGACAACCTTTTGGAATGAGCCTTCATCATTTCTTTGATCTCCTCCATTTTTTATTTGGGAGGCACGACTGATACTAGGGCTCTTTCCCTGATTTCTTTCTCAGAGTGCAAGGCAAAATTCCATCTTTTCAATAGCCTATCTTGAAGTTCTTTGGGCATACTGTCTGCCAGTTGGATTGGGAGGTATTTGTATATGCACATCATCTTGATGATTTCCTCCTTAATCTTATTTTGATCCAAGGGATCCAATTTTAACCATTGCTTTACCTTCCTTGTATTTACTAAACCTATATTGATAATTGAGGCACATACCTCATCAACTATTTCAGGTATCTTGTTCTTTTCCTCTTGAACACCTTCATCATGTTCTGTGTCCTCAATGTCTTCTTTCGTTCTAATGAACTTTCTTCTTTTTGTTGGCCCTTTTTCTGTGTTTCAGTTTTCCTCTTGTAGGTCCTTATTTGACCTTTCCTCAATGGTGAAGGAATTGTTTCCTTATCTGTCTAACTTCTTATCCTTGAAGCAGCTGTGGTTCTAGGCTTTTTAGCTGGTGTTGGTAACAAAGTATCTGACTCTGTAGACTAAGAGTCACTTTCTTGCTTACCCTCACCGACGGGTGGTTGTCCCTCGGTTTCTTCTATCTATTTAGTTTCTTCCTCTATAACCAACAACCTTTTCTTCAATTTCTTTACCATTTTATCTTTCTTCATGTCTATTTTCTTCACAACCAAGCCAGTTTTGATTCTTTCTTTAGCTTCTTCATAAGTGCCAAAGTTTGGTTGTATTTGGTCTAAGGGATCATTTATCAATGCATCGATTGCATTGGATGCTTGATCTATGTTTACCTCATAGTCTAGTGGTTGTAGCCATGTTGTCCTTGGTACAATAGGTTTGATATATGTGTAATCTATGTCAACCATGAAACATATATCATTCTTGAATTTCTCAATGAGTTGCTCTGGGATCCTTACTTTTTTTTGCATTCTCTCCTTGAATCCAGTAAACTACTCATCCATAACTGTCTCAAAATTATCTCCCAATGATGTTATATACTCACTGATATGTATGGTGAATGGTCTAGTTGTATCCCATTTTACATTTCCTACTGATGGAAAAGATTCTTGGAAGTAAAATAAAATACACATAATAAGTGAGCCAAACTTACATGAATTTGTCTTTGCATTTCTTATTGTCTTTAAGTTTTCTTCTAACTGGTTGAGTAGAAGTTCTGATAGATCCAACTGAGTTCCTTTCTTTACAATCTTATATGCTATATCCACTACTCCGGATGTTATGAAGTTCATCCTGCTAGCTTGAAATAATTTGTATCCTAGGACACATGCTCCAAATTTTAGTTCATCATCTGTGATAGTGGATACCTTAAGTCCTCTTCCATCACACTTAGCTCCTATAATCTTTTCAATTTCAGCCTTGGGTGGGTGCTTCAATGCCTTTACCTTATCATTTATAGGATAACTGGTGAATGCATTAATAACATCTTGGGTTATCATTTTAGGCTCATCCATTCATAGCTTGTGATTCTGAATTCTACTCAGTACTAACCAAATCCTCTCAGTCTTGAATACCTTTGGGAACAATATAGAATTTGTGAGCCCTTTCACTTCTATGTTCTTGTTCTCATCTTTGATATATCCATCGTCATTACATAGCTTCTTGAAAGCTTGTTCAACCTCCAGATCACCAATTTCTGCAATATTGCAGTGAATGTATGCTCGCGCGTCTTTAACGAGGAAAACCCTAGCTGGTATTTGTGAGAATGCTCTAGCATTGTTAGGTTGTGATGCAACCTCTGGGCGTATCTTGTAATGGGGTTCCACAAAGGTAAATTATCAATAAGTTTGACCTTATCCTTCTTGATTCTCTTTAGTTTAGAGGTTCTTGAAGTTGTGGCCATTGTCTCAGACATTTAGGGCTTTTCGTAAAAGATGAATAGAGTTCTCGGTTATGCTTAGTACTTACTTCAACCTCTATTGTTGCAATTGATCTACTTAGAGTGCCTTGTAATGAATTGGAGTTACTCTGCAATGCTATCTCTTCTTTCTCTATTTTTCTATGGTCATTCGCTCAAGTTGCAGATGAGAAATGAAACCCTTCCATCGCCTTTTTATAGACATTTTCCCTTAGTTGAGTCATTAATTCTTAACCACTCCTTGGTGTGTGAAGACGTCGGACGTTAAACACTAAATTCTCTTTTAGGTGACAATGCGATGCTTTGGGGTAGTTGTCTAACTTGTTACTATCACCGACGAGTTTTGGTGTTTTGGCGAAGATGACTTTTTCAAGTTGCTTTGATTATCGACACGTTTTGGTTTACACTAGCAACTTTAGCTTTTACATGTTAATCGACGATTTTTGGTAAGTGTAGACAATTCAGCTTTAAGTGTATACCGATGCATTTTAGTATGTATTACCAGATGGAATAGTTTTCACAGATTTTAATAAGTAATACCATGATGCATCTTTAGTTATGCTAATTTGGAATTTCATCAACATATTATGGAACTGATGTAAAATACAACTTAGTGTAATGTAGTTCAATACTTGTTCTGCTTAGGTGGCAGTGGTGAAGTTGCCAGATCCATTGGATAGGGTATCACCAATTTCATTGCTTGGTCTAGCTTCATAAGTGTTAGTAGCTTTCCTCCACATTTGTTTCCCATCTTTTGGATGTCTTCAATGGTATTTCCATTTGGGAAAGTGCTGGTCTCTGCCATTCGGTCTCTGCAGTCTTTCTTGAGCTGACCAACTTTATGACAGTGTAAGCATGTCATTCTAGGGTTAGTCTAGCCTCTAGATTTTCTTGTCTACTATCTCATATAGTTTGCAGCAATGTGACCAAATCTTCCACATGTTGCACAATTTGTCCATGTGTTGTAATCCCATACATATCGATTACCGACTCTTTTCAGTTGATAGGCAATTTCTTGACCTTTAATCTTCCATGCTTGCTTTTTCTTCTTCCAACATTTAAGAGTTGTGTGCCCATTCATTTTGCAAGTAGGACAATATTTGTCCATATAGGTTTCGTTATTTGGTTGTTTCATCTTAGAATTACATTCATATGCTTTATTTCCTTTCTTGTTACATTTATAACAAAGACCTATGAATGAAGATGTGGATTTAGGAAAACCTTTCATTTTTCTCCCGCATACATTTGATGTGTGGCCTTTCTTTCCACAGTGATTGCATGTTATCTTTCTTGGTCTTGGATTTGCATAGACATTCTTTGGATCAACTTGATTGGGTGGTTCTCCATTCTTGATATAGCCTAGACCGGTCTTGTTGTTGATTCTTCAATGTCCATCAAGAAAATCATCCATTCTTTTATTGCTTTCTTCAACTTTCTTGATAATTTCATTATGCTGCTGCTGAATTCTGTGTTCTTGTTTTAGCTTTTCATTTTCTTCCCTTAGCTCACCAATAGCTTCTATTCTTTCAATGAGTTCAACATTCATTTTGTTTGCCTCTTGACTCATAAGAATAATCTGATTTGTAATCTCATGATGATATTTTGTTAATCTTTGTATTTCTGATTCTTTCTCTTGTAGCTTTTCAGTAATATTCCTTCTATCATCAATAGCTAGTGTTATTTCTTGCTCAGCTTGTCTAAAATTATTCATCACATCAATCATTATTACCATTTGTGTCTCTTGACCGATTTGCAGAGATTTCACTTGTCCAGCCAGATGTTGATTGATTTCATTTAAGTTTGTGAGGCTTTCTTCTGATGGGTCTAATGCTTTGCTTTTATTTGATCCTTAAGACTCAAAGAAATCTGGTATGTCTTCCTCATGGTAATCTATTTCATTACAGCGAGATGCCATAATCTTTCTTTCATCTAACAACTGTCTCATCTTGATTCTAGCTTCTTTATATTGCTCATAGAAGATCTGAATTTCTAGCTTCTGATTCTCAGTACTCTTGTAAAGTCTATACTTCTCCATTGTATGATCTTTTCTCTTAAGCCTTTAAGCTTTCAAATAAGAGACTTAGCTTTGATACCAATTTTTGGAATTAATGGGAAGTGTGTATCAAGAGGGGAGGGGTGAATCTGTACCTCTAAAACTTTTATCTCTTTTATCCTTCAACCTTTATGTAATCAATTGATTGTCCAACCATCTATTCTATACTATCTTGATGTAAGATATATCAATTATTTAACTTAATCAAACATGTGAACATTCATAGAAATATTAATGAAAGTAATTGACACATAACACAAGATATGATAACATAGAAAAATCTTATTAGGAAGTAAAAACTGCAGTGGGGATGGCACCCACAAATTCTTCACTGTCTGCAGATTGGAAGGGGCCGGTTAAGGCTTACAATTTGATCACTTGTGATGATCTACCCTGTTAGGAGTATCTGTGGAGACCTGTTAAAGTCTACTATGTTAAGAGATTTAGCAACACTGTTTAGTGTGCACTCGGTTAAGAGATTTACAATAGGATTGTTAAATCCACCTTCCTTAAAAGGATTTTTACACTTTGCTTCACTTGTTAGAATGTAAGAAAATTACAGTTTGACATGAGTGTATGTAATCTCCTATTGCTAATTATAGATCCATTTAAGATTACATGTATAAGTGTATCACCTAATGTGATTGAATAATACCTCTGTTGCTCGGTAGCCTCTATTCTTGGTTCTTGATAACCAAATTCACCTTTTTTTGTTCTTGTTGTTTAAAATTTTAGTTAGATCCATAGATGTGCTCGTAAGATACATTCATCCTCTCCTCCATGATAGTGAATGATTACAACATCTATTTATAAGATAGATTAACCTAATTAAGTTTCACGTAAAACAATATTAACTCTACAATCATAGGTTTACAACTTGACCTTGATCTTTTAGTCTATGTGTTTTAAATTAGTTAGACTGATTTAAACACTTACAATAATGTTTCTTGTCCCTTAAGTAATGGGTTTAAAACAAATCAAGACTCTATAAATAGAATATGAATGTTTTATCTAGCGTGGAAGTCAGATCCAATTTTTGCGGGTTGTAACTGACTTTCGGTGTCTGATGCTCGGTTTGCATAGAAATCAGTTTACCTGTCTTTCAGTGATCCTTTGATTGACCCATCCATCAATTTCCCTTTCTCTATCAGGTTCCTCTATTTCTTCTCTTTTGGTTTTCCTTGTGCTTAGCTTATCAGGTTCCTCTTTCGGGTTGTCCCTATCGTGTTCCTCTTATCACTTTCGATTTTTCATTGTGTCTTTGGTTTACCCTTGAACTGTTCTGTCGGTTTTCTTTTATCCTGTCTTTTGGTGTATGATTATTGAAAGTGTTCTTTGCATACTAATGGAAAAATAATGTCATCATACATACACTGCAAGATTGTAGAAATTGGTGACCTAGAGGTTGAACAAGATTTCAAGAAGCTATGCAAAGATGATGGCACTATTAAAGATGAGCACAAACACATCGAAGTGAAAAGGCTCACAAATGCCCTATGGTTCCCAAAAGAGTTTAAGACCGAGTGGATTCGGTTAGTATTGAGAAGGATCCACAACCATAAGTTATGGCTAGATGAGCCTAAACCAATAACATGAGATGTTATTCATGCAGTCACCGGTTCTCAAATAACCGATAAGGTAAAGACGTTAAAGCACCCGCCCAACGCTGAAATTGATAAGAATACAGGAGCTACATGGCATGGAAGAGGACTAAGAGTATCCACCATCAACGATTATGAAATGAAATTTGGAGCATGTGTCTTAGGATACAAGTTCTTTCAAGATAGAAGGATAAAAAACATAGCATTTAGAGTAGTGGATACAACATATAAGATTTTAAAGAAAGGAACTCAGTTGGATCTATCAGAACTTCTACTCAAGCAGTTAGAAGAAAAATTGAAGACAATAAGAAATGAAAAATAAAATTCATGTAGGTATGGTTCACTTATCATGTGTATGTTCTTTTACTTCCAAGAATCATTTCCATCAATAGGAAATGTGAAATGGGATACAAAAAAACCAGTCACCATACAAATTAGTGAGTTTATAAAATCACTGCGAGACAATTTTGAGTCATTCATGGATGAGTAGTTTAGTGGATTCAAGGAAAGAATGCAGAAAAGAGTAAGGATCCTCAAGAAATTAATTGAGAAATTAAAGATTGATATATGTTTCATGGTAGACACAGACTTCACATACATGAAGCCTGTTGTACCAAGAATAACATGGCTACAACCACTTGACTATGAAGTGAACATAGATCAAGTATCTAATGCAATTAATGCATTAATAAATGAGCTAATTGATAAATCATAACCCAATTTAGGCACCTATGAAGAAGCCAAAGAAAGAATCAAAATTGGCTTGGTTGTAAAGAAGATAGATAGGAAGAAGGATAAAATGGTCAAGAACTTGAAGAAAAGGTTGTCGGTTATAGAAGAAGAAACCGAATAGAAAGAAGAAACCAAGGGAGAGTCACCCATCGGTGAAGCTGAAAAGAAAAGTGACTCTGAGTCTACAGAGTCAGATACTCCATTACCTTCACCAGCTAAGAATCCTAGAACTACAACTGCTACAAGGACAAGAAGTCAAACAACTAAGGACACAAGTCCTTCATCATTGAAGAAAGGTCAAGTAAGGACCTATAAGAGGAAAACCGAAACAAAGAAAAGAGGGCCAACAAAAAGAAGAAAGTTCATTAGAACTAAGGAGGACATTGAGGACACCAAACATGATGAAGGTGTTCAAGAGGAAAAGAAAAAGATACTTGAAATAGTTGATGAAGTGTGTGCCTCAATTATCAAACCAAGTTCAGTAAATAGTAGGAAGGTCAAGAAATGGTTAACATTGGATCCCTTGGATCAAAATAGATTGAGGAGGCAATAATCAAGATGATGTGCATATTCAAATACCTCCCAATACAACAGGAAGACAATATTCCCAAAGAACTTCAAGATAGGATATCAACAAGATGGGCATTTTCCTTGCACTCTAAGAAAGAAATTAGGGAAAGAGCCCTAGTATTAGTCATGCCTCCCGAATAAAAAATGGAGGAGATCAAAGAAATTATGAAGGTTCATTCCAAAAGGTTCTTACCAAAGATGAGAGCATACTAAGTGCTTAAAGGACATCTATTGGACCTAGATAGAAAGAGTGAAGCCGAAAGGAGAAAAATACTTGGTATTCCTAAAAAGGATACAAGTCCTGAGCCACAAAGAACTCTTACTGAGAATCTGGAGACCAAGGATGATGAGGCTACTCAGAGCACCGAACCAATTACCATCACTGATATAGAAATGGACAAAGAAGAAATGGACACTACATGAAACAAGGATATGGATGTTGCAGATGAGACATGGCCAGACACTACTATGGACAAAACTGTGGATAATACAATCATTGATATCACCAATGATCCAGCAGATGAAATAAAAAAAGATGAAGATGTCAATGTTCTCCAAGACCAAACTGATGAACATGACACAAATACAAATACTTCATAGGTGATCATATCGGGAAACATGCCAATATTGATGAAAGCCATCAATATACTCTAGGAAAAGGAGAAATCACCTACCAAAGATGAAAGTATACCCAAATACAAGGGTGATGCAGAACAAAAAGATGTGTTTGAAGAACAAAAAGATGCATTTGAAGAACAAAAAGACACATCTAAAGAAAAAAAAGGCACATCTGAAGAACTGAAAGATGCTACTGATGTACAATAAGACAAATCTACTAATCAAAAAAGTGAAGTAGAGCAGCAAGCAAAAGATGGAGAGCATAAAGAGAAAAGTGAAGAAGAGAAGAAAGATGATACGCCAAAGAATACAGAAGAAAAATCTGCAGATACAACCAAGGTTAATGAGGAGATGTCTTCACCTAGCTGACAGGTTGACACCGAGTAGAAGGTAAAATAAAATACATCTACCAAGCCTTCACTAAGCATTTCAGAAAAGATAAATGAACTAGCAATAGTAGTTCACAAATTTGCATCCACACAAATCTCAAAGAAGAAGAAGAAAAAGAATAAGAATCCAGTAACTTTGGATGAAATTATTGAGATTCCAGTATGTGATCCTAGAACATTGGATCCAACTGAAATAACAAAGTATGCAAGACTTTGTGAGAGAAAAGTTATCCAAGATAAGCTTAGGAAGGCAACAACATAAACAAAGGTACTTGAAACTACAAAAGACATACTGCAACAGATAGTACCCGACACTAACATTGATTAGGATACTCCTATACTTGATCAATTGGTCATTCTCACAGAAGCTATCACATCTCATAATGTAGATACTCAAAAGGCAATTGAAGAACAAGCAGAACAAAAATTCCAATTCAATCTAGCAGAAATAATAAACCAAGAAGTGGCAGAGAACAAGGTGAAGCTGTCTGAACTTGTAAGTACATTGGACCCCATTATTTTAGAAGCTATAACCTTAATCCAAAATTTATGCACTTTAGATCAACTCACTAAGGAGTATAGTGAGAAGATAGCACAAATCGATGTTGATCTACAAGCAAGTGCACAAGGTCTCACTAACAGTGAAGATGTAATCAAATTGCACTATGAATAGCTAAAGCAAGCAAGAAAGCTAAGACAAGACATTCAAAGTGTAGAATCAAAGTTTAGAGATGAGGAAACCGAGATCCAAGATCTAATTTTACCCAATCTCACATTACTGCAGTAGCACATGACACTGGCAAGAACACTGATTGCCACCCCAGAAATGTCTGTCCTAGAAAACATTTATGATATGCATGCCATAATTTAATTAGAGCACATGGCTCTAGAACACCTTAAAGAGAAATGGGAACATATGACGAAAGATATGACAAACTCTCATTCCCACATTCTGGACAATCTATAAGTTACACATTTTTGCCAAAATTTTGACTTGTAAGCTGTACGTCTTTGTCCTTAATATCAAAAAAGGGGGAAATGATATGTTCATATATGTTCAAAATATGAACATAATAAGGTGAAAATGAGAAATAAAGAAAGGCAAGTATAAGTATACATGTACATATATACTATAATGTATACAGTTAGGGGGAGTCATATAAAGACAAGATATATACATGGTGTATATACTAAACATTTTAGTATTCATGCACATATAAGTTTTTTTGATACTAATGTCAAAGGGGGAGATTGAAGACACTATTTTTCCATTAGTATGCAAAAGGAAAATAGTTTCTGAACCTTCGGTAAACCTACACCAAAAGATAGACTTTCAGGAATACCAAAAGTATAGATATCAGAGATCATCGAATGTATGAAGTCCAAGAGACACCCGACAAGACGAAACTCAAGCGAAACCAAAAGAGAAGAAATAGAGGAACCTGATAGAGAAAGGGAACCCGACAAACATTTCAATCAAAGGAAGATCAAAATACATGCAAATTGATTTCAGAGCAAACTGAGCATCAGACACCGAAAGTTAGTTACATCCCAGAAAAAGTGGATCTGACTTCCATGCTAGATAAAACACTCATATTCTATTTATAGAGTCTTGATTTTTTTTTAAAGCCATTACTTAAGGGACAAGAAACATTATTGTAATTGTTTTAATCAGTCTAATTGATTGAAAACATGAGATCAAGGTCAAGTTGTAAACCTGTGATCATAGAGTTAAAGTTGTAATAGGTGAAACTTAATTAGGTCAATCTATCTTATAAATAGATGTTTTAATCATTCAATATTATAGATGAGAGGATGAATGTAGCCAACGAGCACATCTATGGATCAGACTGAGAGTTTCAAGAACCAGAACAGAAAAAAATGAAATTGGTTATCAAGAATCAAGAACAGAGGCTACCTAGCAACATAGGTATTACTCAATCACATTAGGTGATATATATATATATATATATATATATATATATATATATATATAATCTTGAATGGATCTATAATAAAAAATAGTTAGATTACATACACTTAGGTCAATGAGAAATTTTCTTACATTCTAACAAGTGAAGCAAAGTGTAAAAATCCTTTCAAGAAAGGTGGATTTAACAATCCTATTGTAAATCTCTTCACTGAGTGCACACTAAAAAGTGTTTCTAAAGCTCTTAACAAAGTAGACGTTAACAAGTCTCCACATCATACTCCTAACATGGTAGATCATCATAAGTGATCAAATTGTAAGCCTTAATCGGACCCTTTCAATCTACAGATAGTGAAGATTTTGTGGGTGCCATCCCCACCGTAGTTTTTACCTTCTTATAGAGGTTTTCTGTGATATCATATCATGTGTTATGATTCAATTACTTTCATGAATATTTCTATGAATGTTTACATATTTGATTAAGTTAAAGAATTGATATGTCTTACACAAAGATAGTATAGAACAGATGGTTGGATAAACAGTTGATTACATAAAGGTTAATTGATAAAAGAAATAAAAGTTTTAGAGGTACTGATTCACCCCTCCCCTCTCAGTACACACTTCTCATTATTTCCAACAGACCATTCTTAAATAGTTTGACTTAGAAATGCAACCTATAAGGCTTGTCTGTTGACAAGGCCTTTCCCACGCTATTGCTGAGGTAGGTCTGCAAATCGAGTGTTATCTTTATGCAACTGAGTCCTTCACTCAAGACCCTTGGTATGAAGACTTAGTATACCTGTTACTCAACAAAAAGTATCTAGAGGGACTCACCCCTTACAAATATTGTGCTCTCAAAATCAAGAGCGCCCACTTCATGTTGAAAAAAATAACTTTATTTTGATGCAACTATGAAGACATAGACCACGGGAAAGAGTGAAAGATGGTTGAAGAGTGTAATGTCCCCCCTTTTTGGTTGTGTTAGGACTACATAAAAAATTACCTTTTTCAAAATTCTTACTTTGTCAAATAGTTGAAATAAAATCCAAGTAGCTATTTCACCTATTATCAATTGTTATCTTTGCTATGAGAATCTATGCAATTCTCTAATATGAAGACAAGTATGTGCAAAAGGAAAATAATCAAGGTCCCTGGCTATTGCATATTTTTATATAATTCATAGAATTAAAATGGTTACACTAAGTACATTGATCAATGGCTATATAAAATATGATAATTATAACCATTCAATGAGATAGAATGATATTGGTAATAGAAATGATGTGTCTTGGTGATCCTGAGTTGTCCTTATTAGTAGGCAAATATATTCAATCCCATTTACAATGATGTTATTTAATATGTCTTTATAGGCATATTGCAGTCTCTGATATGGAACTTATATTTATATATCCTATAGAAATAATATTGTTATGTCTGATTTGGAATATGAATATATGCCAGGTGGTGGTTCTCTTCCTAATGTTGTTTCTTAATTATATGCAATCTAGTTTTCCTCAACCAGGTGTTAATAAGGATGAATGTATAACTAGAAGTATTCAGTGTTTATCTGTAAAGGTATGCATGAATTTGAAAGAAGCAATATTGATATAGTTATCTCTACATATTCCTTGTTGACTATATTAGATGGCTTTATTGGTTGTATTGGTTGACCTTATTGACCGAGTATCTAGTTATTTCTGATTGGTTTAAGGTTTGTTTGTCTGTACCTGGGTTTTTGATTGTTGGAAATGACTTGATTGTTATTTGTAGTTGCTGAATGTACTGTGAAAAATGTTGTCTGAATATTTCCTTGCCGATTCCTATATTCCTGACGATGTATTTAAAATTTCTCCTACCCGTCTTCCTTGTTTGATATCAATGTTCCTCTCTATTTTTCAACCCGATGGTCATAGTTTTTGGCAATAGACGTATCTTGTGCTTTATAAAATATCGCAACCTTTGGAGATAATTGAATCGTTTATTTTATCTAATTCACGTAAGGCAAGTTATCTTATTATTATTTTGGCTTTTTTTTATATTTTGTCTTATATGATTTTTGTGTGCACCCTAAAATGGTCGCCTAGACTATGGCCCCCATTTATCATTTTATCAATTTATCAAATACCTGAATCAATGCTTTGCAACATTTTCAATTCAAATCAATTTCTTTGATCAAATCGTAATTAATTTAATTATTTCAATATTTCCTAAGGTTTGATAATTTTTTCAATAATATTATTTAATTGAAAGAAAACATCTCTTTTTATTAAATGAAATAATCTTAATTAAATAAAAGAAAATATCTCTTAAATGAAATAATCTTATTTAATTAAAATATCCCCTTTTAATTAAATGATTTTATCTTATTTAATTAATATCCCTCTTTTATTTAAATAATCTTATCTTATTTAATTAAAAGAAAATTCCTCTTTTAAATAAATAAAATCCCCACTTAAAGCTCTCTTTTTGATAAAAAGGAAATAAATCAAATAAATAAATAAATAAAAATCATTTTTTCTCTACATCTTCCTAAGTGGTGGGCTTTTTTACCTCTTAATCATAGCCCTTTGATATTGCCTTTTGAAGATTTAAAGCACATGGATCAACCAAGATTTAATCTCCATCATTGCTTTATTTTCCTTTTTTACCTCTTAATCTCCACCGTCCATTGCTCTTTATAAGGAAGCCTCTCCTTCTCATTTGCATAATTATAATAACAAAAAACACACACACATTCTTTAGTTTATTGTTATGCTGCAGGATTGGGGAGCAATTTTGGAGGAGAATTTGAGCACTTGAGCTTGGATATTTCAACTTATCTCTTCTTGTCTTCTTCTCTCATGCATTCATGGCAATTCATTTAGATTAATTTTTCATTCACATTTTAGATTAAACTCATATTTTCTTTCATAGATTAATTTTGCATTCGTATTTCCTTTCATAGAATAATCATACATTGTTATCATATAGATTAATTCCATTATCATATAGACAAAATCATGCATTATCATATAGAATCTCTCATTTTATGGTGTACTTGCAGGGGCACAAACAAGGTCAATCTGAGGGCCTCCATCACACACCTTTGCACTCCATGAATAGAGAGCTACAAGTCACCATTTGAGACCTCATTCTTGAGTGATCTTGGATATAATGATTCATAGAAGTGTGACACATTTTTGGCGCACACCGTGGGGCAGAACATCCATTTCTATCATCACATTTGAAAATTTATTCTATCTTCTGTCTATTATTCTCTCAGTGTTTTTAAAGCTTTCATTTTGAGCCAAATCTGACCCCACCATCGCGTTTGGATCGTCATTTCGGTTGAAAATGACTATAAAATTTCCCATATTTGACGAAAGTCAAATTTGTGGCAAATATTTTTGCCCAAATAAACTTGCATGGAAATCGAGGCAAATTTTGGATCATCTCTGCACGTAGCCCGAGGCAGATTTTTGAAAAAAAATCAAAAATTTGATGGTCATGTGACCGTCAAAAGCTGGGCCTTTTGTGATGGCCCCCAGCCCATCAAATTTAAGCTCACAGTCTGTTGACATCAGCAGGGTTTGAAAAGTCTTTGCCTTCACCATTGGAGTTTTTAAAATTGCAGTCTAACTTCAAATGATCATATCTTGCTCATTTTAGGTCCAAATTGAGTGCAATTTTTTTTTATTTTGGGTAGAATTGTCTAAAGATTTCTGGGTTGTTCTTAGTTTCTAGATTTTAGTCATAGATTTATCAGAAACTACAGGTTTTCATCATTGTACCTATCTAATCCTTTGTTTTGCAGCTTCCAAAGCCTCAGACGGGCTCATACAATAACATTTTTGAGTGAATTTTTTTTTGAAAGTGAATGATTTTTCATCTACTTTCTGAATATGCAATTAGGTTTTTGATTTTATAATTTTTCTAACGCTGACCATTCTTTGGCTTTGTTGTTCTTGATGTTTATCTTTGATTACAGCCTAACAATGGTTTGTAGGACGTTGAAAAAGAAGACTCAAACAAAGACTATTAATGAAATCATCTTGCAGGTTGCCTTGATCGATAGCGTGCTAAATATTGTGCTTGCATTTTGTTTTGTTTTATTAAAATAGGAACCCACATGCAGGACTTCTAAAATAAACTTCTATTTGGTATTTTTAGGAATGGCAATAATGTTAGGAAACTATGCTCTCGCCCTTTTGGGATGATCAGAAATCCATAAACATTATTGTCATTTTCTTATGTGTTTGAAGTGTCTTTTAGATTGTAATCCTAAGAATTATATGAGCATATCATGTCCCCTCGCCTTTGTGGAACTTGGGTGTAAGAGAAACTCATATAATTCTTTTAGTGTGGCTACCTCCCAAGTGCTTTAATACAGATAGTGAGAGTGGATTGCATAACCAGTACCAGGCTAAAGTCAAACCCTTCCAAACTGGTATATAAAAATGTCATTGTGACTAGTCTCACAGTGGATAGGTGTGAATTCATTGTGGCAACTAAAATCTCCTCTAGTACCCTAGTGGTGCGTTAAAGTTCCTACATTGTTAAGGTGAAAACCTTGCTTTGAATGGATTGGGAGAGCCCCCTTAATTGGGAAAATGACTTGATCACAACCACCTGAACAGATGCCTTGACTACAAACTTTGTTTTAGTGACCAAAAACCCTCTATCTGTTGGCGCGAAAGGTCAGAGATCGACTAAGACATCCCACATTTTCATGGCTCTTAGTAGAGACAACAGTCCTTTGGGAAGAAATTCTCTTGGGATTCAAAGCTTGGTGTGCCTGAGAAGTGAGTGCACATGTAAGGAGGAGCCCGTGCCTCCAAGCTTCTAAGTTGTCTGCTATGAGTAAGCATGGCTAAACTTCAATTCAAGTGAGAATTCAACAGATATTGTCTTGGCTTACCTAGGTTGTGATGTGTCTATTTCTTTTACAACAAACAATCTACTTGATGTGTCTTGCGTGGGTGAAAGATCAAAACATACACCCAATCATTAAGACAAACACCAAAACGATCAACAAATCTGCATTCTTAAGTGTCAAACTGTCAACTTGCTCATTTTTGCTATCCTGTCATTTTTAGCCTTCCTGGGTTGATCCAGAATAGATTAGGTCACTTACCCCACTATTAGAAGTTTTTTTACACTTTGGATTCTTGCGTTTTGACCTCTTGAACTAGAAATCTTTGGTTCCAAAAGTGACCTTGCTTGGAGTTGGTGAGCTAGAAACTGTCCTTGTTGAGAAGATAAACCTTTAGATCCTTTGATAACACACTTGGAGAGTCTTAGTAATCTCTTTTCCATTCACTTCCATACAAAATTC
>MU223479.1:76733-105455 GCA_018584345.1 Thuja plicata
TGTTCTCTCATCCTGATGATGGATCACGGAGTGTGATCCGAAACGTTGATGCTTAAAAACACACACAATCAAAAACCAGAAATCTAGCTATAAACTCAATGGATTGTGGAAATCTGATCGATTTAATATTCAAAGATGTCCATGACCATATAAGGCATTTCCACACTTGCCAAACCTCTGCTTCTAGAGAGAAGAACCCTGCAATGCCCCTTCAAATGGATTATGAGGTGAGGCCCTTCACCCAATGGGCATTGTACTTCATCAGAGTGGTCAATCCCAACTCCTCCACTATCCACAAGCACATTCTCACTCTAAAGACTATTGTAAACGGTGGACTGGGGCCATTGCGTATAAGAAAAGTACCGCAGACGTAGTCATCCACTTCCTAGAGGACCATATCACTACCTGATTTGGAATGCCTTTTGCCTTAGTGTGTGATAATGGTTCATCATTTTCATCTACCCAGATTATGTAGTGGGCTTACCAATACAAGGTTACTCTAAAGTTTTCGAGTAACTACTACCCCAAAGGGAATGGAGTAGTAGAGTCTACTAACAAGAGCCTCCTTGAGGTCATCAAATGACTACCAGAATGGTATACCTAAGATTGGCATGAAAAGATTAAGTGTGCCTTATGGGTAGACCGCACATGAGTTAAAGCCACTCTTAGAGCTTCCCCGTACTACCTAGTGTATGGTTAGAACCTCATTTTATCTATGAATTTGTAGATCCCAATCTTGCAGTTTATTCAAGAATCTGATAATGAAGAAAACTCAGTGGAGGTACACCTCCTCAATCTTCTTTGATTGGAAGAACAAAGTAATAATGTTCTAAAACACTTTACTAAGCATCAAGCTATTGTCAAGTGTGGGTTTGACAAAAGAGCCCAATATGAGGCATTTTGGATTTAATACATTTTCCTGCTATGGGATAAGGCCAGAGAAAAGAAAGGTGTCTATACAAAGTTTTAAAGGCTCTGGCTCGGACCATATCAGATTGCAAAGATCTGCAGTTGTAACACATACCACATCAGTTCTTAAATTGGAGAACTGGTCTTGTTTCCTGTCAACAGACACTTCCTAAAGCACTAATTTGAGTAGAAATGTAGAGTCCCACCTCATGTATTGTATGTACATTTTGTATGTTATGTATATTGTCTCTTTTAAAATAACCATTGCACAGTTTTCACCCCTTTTTATAGGTTTATATATTCTCCCCCCTTTGTATAGTTGTTTTTCTTTGCTATGCTTTTTTGTCTTGTTGTTTCGGTTTGTTTATCCCCTAGTTTTGCCTCATAGGAACTAGTATGTCTAGCATTACAAGTGGTAAACCCGTAGGGATACTTGCCTTATGAATCTTGTAAATCTAGTATTCACTAATTATTGTGACAACCAGTTCTACATTCATCCAAGGTATATTTAACATAATGGTGAAAGAGAAAGATAGGACAACATTGAACATGGACAAATATGATAAGTGAAAGGTAGAGAGTGATCTGAGAAGCTATCCACCTCATTTCATTTGGAAAAAGGGAAGTAAATGCATGAAACAAATTAATCAACCGAAGGAAATAGATTGGCAAAACTCAAACCAAGCACAACAATAAAAGCGTATGTGCTACCATGGGACCCCGAGCCCCCTCTACTGCAAAATTATCATAAAAGTGATGGATCAGTGAAAGAAGTACTGCCAACGTGAGAAAACTCATAAATCTCAGTGAAATAAGTATTTATTATCCCATCCCATTAAAATAAATAAAATCATAGTATCAAGAATGATGAGGGATCTGAGTGCTTCATTGCATAATAGCCATGGTATGTAAAGAAAAGGTGCACAATGTGAGTGACACCTCTTTGTATATAGAAGTTCTAAACACATCAAAAGAACCCTTTTCTCAAAACACACACATGACATAACATAGCTATGGAAATGTTTCATAATTATTTGATCTGAGCCTAATCATAATCTTGATTCATGATATTAAACATTTACCCTGAATAACAGTAGCATTTGTTATCCAACAGTCCTAGTAGATCCCGAAGTTCTAAAATGTACAAAGCATTTTTTCCAGCCAGTCATAGTTTCTTATGGCTTGCATACCCATCCCTACATTTTCTCCCTGAGAATTTTTTTGGTTCCCCTCTTTTTTCTTTCTCCCTTTCCCTTGTTCCTATTTTTTTTTCTTTGTTCCTCTCCGGAGTCCGTGACTGCAGAGTCTTCCCTCCTTTGTCTCAATTTTTAGTTAGGCCTCAGGCTCCTGGTCTCCATAATAATTTATGGTATTATGGAGGTTGGATGTTCAATCCCTAGAGTCAAAATTCTTAATTGAAGAATGAAATGCTAAGACATTTAATGCCCTTTCTCTTCCAAGTTATAAAAGGACTTTTCGAAGGTCATTTTTAATCACCAAGAGATTAAAAGTTATTTCAAGAGATCTTCTAAGACCAAGCCTTCAATTTTGAAATTTCATGTGTTTGTGCAAGGATTTGGTTGTGCGTGAAGTGTTTTTAAAGAATCTGTTAGCCAATTCATGTGGCATTCTATTCAGGTAGGTTTTTCCTCGCATTTGGGTGGGATAATTTAGGGCTTTTATTTATGTGTTTCCTTTTTTTTCTTGCTTTATGTTGCTTAGGGTTTGTATGTAGCTTTGTTGAATAAAGGGGGTTTTTAAGTATATTCCCTATCCCTAATCTTAATTTAGGGCCTGTAATTTTTGTTGTTTTAGGGTTCTCCATGACCTAGTCTCTGGTGTCGAGCGTCCGACACCTCAATTTTGTGCTTTGTGGAATTAGGGATTTTCTTTTCAATTCGCTCATTTTGTGCCCTAGTTTGTGCATTATTGTTGATATCAAGCTAAATTTTTTTTCATAAGTATTAAATTAGGGCTTTATAGGGTTTCCCATGATGCCCTACTCTATTTTGTCCTAGTTGAAGACCATGTGTCAAGACCAACATGTAAATACCCTGGTTTTTCCACCATTTTTTTTCCAAATTAATACAGTTCACAAACTAGTTGTTCACTTGCACCACCTAGAAATTTGGTTCTCGGCCTACCAGTTTCTTTTGTGGCTAAGAGACTCAATTTCCCTAGATTTATTTAAACAAACTTTCATTTTGGTTACTGATTTTCGTTTCCTGAAACCCTGCATTTTAAATCCAAACTTAACTCCAAAATTTATTTTGGTAGAGATTTCACATTTTCAAAGGTGCCCCAGACTTTGCGGTCTGAGATTCCTATGTATCATCTACCATAAAAAATAAGGATACATTTTACTGGATCCACATTCTAGTATTCCCAGTCTCTATTCCCCGCAAAACCTTCAAAAAATTTATCAACTCCAGACTTGGTGTCCTAGGACTCTCTCTTCTTTCATCCCTTCTTTTCAAGGAAGTCTTCACATGTATTCCCAGACCTCGGTCCCCAGAACATGTTTAATTTTTAGTATGTTTATTGTATTATTACATAAATTGATTAAGTTTCCTTGTCTTGTAGGGTAATATTACAGATACAATGACATCATTATCTGAAGTTCATGAAGTTGAACCTAGGTTGGCACTTGGGGCCCCATTAGGAAGGAAGTCTAAGGTAGAAAAGGAACTATAAAAGACACCTCTCAGCATGAGATACCATTAGGGACAAAATAAGATCTCTAAGTCAGACAGGAATTGTGAAAAATATCACAGATACAGATCTTGGGGATTTTGATTTACAACTAATAAAAATTGCAATGGAGACTGGTCGCCCAGAAGATCGTGTCAAAACCCATATCAAGAGATATGGATTGTTATGGATTTCCTCTTTCCCATTGTCACTCCAATGCCCAGAGATTATTATGACCCTAACTATCCTTTATTCGCGGGCTACAAGGACATGTGCCACCTGACCAAACAACACTCATATGGCCACTTTTGATGCAAACTACATCTATAGTATCCTTCGCATCCCCAACATAGAAAAACATGTGACTGTGGATGATGTGTTTGCAATGGTTGAATTGTTATCATATTTTTATGATTGCACATGTTATCATTGATGTCAGCATATTAGAAGAAACCAAGGATGACCTATTTGTTTGTTTCTAACTTAATTGTTGCAGGTTAGACAATGGAATGGGATGTTAAGAGGTCTGGTTGGAATAAGATATTATGGATATGAGGTCATGCACATTAGATATTGCTGAAGAAGGTTATAGTAATTAGTTCACTTCAAGTTTCACAGGATATCATGAATATTTGGGCATGATTCAAGGTCAGAATCAGTGACTGGTAGACTGGGTGATAGACAGTATTGTCATGAAGATAGAAAGAGGTTCGATGTGTACAATCAAGATATATTTTCATGGAGAGAACCAAGGAGTGTGTTGGTGACCTACTCACATGTGTTCAAATCAGAGGTTTTTCACTTCAAAGGTTTGTATTGCATATTTTTATTATCTCAAAGACTTGTTGACATTGTTCTTCAGGTTCAGTAAAAAAGAGATAGAAAATCCAATGGCTATGGTGGATTTGTGTGTTTGAGTGTTTATCATGATACTATAGGATGTTCTTGAAGTATGTTCTTGATGAGTTGGAAATACACATGGATCATAAGGCACAAATTAGTAGGATTTTTGGCCAATAGTAATATTTTTATTATTATCTTTTATTCTTGGGAGACTTGGTAAATCGTGTTGCGCAAGTGCTAAATTATTAAATCTATGAGATTTATGATCTTGAGGTGGTTTATATAGGTCATGGCTTATGGTTAGAGATGGATTTGAAACATGATATTTGGAATTTTGATTTGAAGAGATGGTGAATTAGGTTTTGTCAACCCATTTTTTAATACAAAAGAATTAATTAGGGAAAATTCAAGGTGCAGATCATGCATGTGGAAGTTAGAGGTAGCTAGTAGAGAAAGAGCCTGATTGAGGGGGGATCAAAAGTGTTTCAATAATGGGTTGAACATAGATATGCATTGTGCTACATTGGAGTTTTATCATACATGAGGTAGATGTCATTTCCACAGTTCACAAAATATCAGATCATTGTAGTGATCAAATTGTAAGGCAATGAGCCTTCCTCAGGGTTGTAGCTCAAGCCTTTTCATTTGAGTAGTGATCTCTACGAAGTGAGTCTGAATGCATGCACATTCCCCATACATTGTAATAGGTTTATACTTCTAACAAGGTATTTATTCATTGTGGGTAATTATCCCCAATGTGGTTTTTCCCCTAACAAGGTATCCACAATAAAAATATTTTTGAGTAATTAGATCACAATTTAGAATATTTAAGTTTAAGGTTTTTAAGGACTAAGGGCTTGAAGTTTCAAGTTTTGGGAAACCCTAATTCACCCCCCTCTTAGTTTTTCATTTTCATCTTATAACAAGAGAAACATGTGATTGTTGATGAGTTGTTCACAATGGTCAAATACAGAAAGACAAAGATAAAATATAAGAAGTATTTGAACAAAAAATGGCTCACAATATCGCGGAAGGATGGAAAAAAAATGTCAGATACCATATTACAAGCCAACTTCATCCCCCCCATCTAGGGAATGGTCATAATGTTAATTCGCATATTTGAGAAGCCAAATGTGAAGGAGTACATGCCTTGGATGTACTACTTCATGATCACTATCATCGGGACTAAAGCTCATTTTGAATTGGCCCAAATCATTTCAAATAACATCCACAATAAACTCTGAGAAGTCAAGGAATCAAAGCAATTTTATATGAATTCATATGTGCTTTGGATAGCTTATCACCTCAATAGAATCAAAAACATCGAGAAAGTTGGATGGTTAGGAGACGGGTCAAATGATAAACTCCCATGGGATGACTACCCACAACTTCAACTAGAGATGTTTTCCAGCCCATTTTCCACATCAATGGCATGCTTGTATATACCCACATAATAAGGCTTACAAGGGATGTGGGGTATCATATGTCACAAGAGGCAATTAGCGTGATTGAGCCATATGGGTGTTGGATTTTGTAGTTTTGCACCAACACTTATATCGGAGTGTCCAAATTTTTCATGAAGTTGTTATAATAATTTAGAATAACTAAGATGTACCAATTAAACTTTAGAACACTTCAACCAACTCAGATCCACTCAGTAATCCACTTGTTCTCTATAGCATATGATCAACATTATAAACTTGCAGTTTACTGTCCTATTGTAATCAATTGCAGAATATAAAAATCTTAACAATAAAACACATTAAATAACATTCACACAAGTATGACACCATGACTTAATGTGGAAACCCAATATGGGAAAATCTACCAGTAACATGCTACCAATTTTTCACTCTTCTAAAGTGAGCTCTGTGAAAATCCTACCCGGTTAAAGGTTACAATACACACTATTAAATGTGACCCGGTTAAAGGATTTAATCACTCTATTAGAAGTGATACTTATTAGAGGGCTTATACCATTCCATTAAAATTTCACCTTTATTAAAGGATTTAACAATATGATTGTTAGGTCAACCTTGTTTAAAAGGATTTTGCAACTGATACAATCGTTAGAAAGTAACAACAAATTGTGATCTGAAACATACAACTCACATTGCAAATACATATCCAATTATAACTCTTGAATGCTAATTCACTAAATGGCCTTCAATGTCATCTCCATCTCTAATCTATGTCTCTGATCTCTGATCTCTGATCTCTGATCTCTGATCTCTGATCTGCATGGAAATCCTTCAAACAATCACCTCTTAGCAACTCTGCTCTGCTCTTCTCAGTCTTTTCTGCCTTCTTATTAGATTTTTCCAATCAACTGAATTAATTACATACCACACTCTCATAACCTACAATTAGGTTAATCTTATACCTCTCTCATCATGTACCTCAATCTATTGCCACTTAATCATCACCGTAGATCTTAGGTTTAGGCCAGATCCAATGAATCCTTCCAACATTTTGTTTCCATCTACCTTGTAGAATACATCCTAAAACTCCTTCTTGAATCCATACATAAAATGGTTAAACATATACTAAATGCTTATTCAATTCCCCACAACAATCATCCTTATCCTAAATATGCTTCACATATCCCAATAAAATCAACTATGTTGGTTGGGATCTCAAATCTTTCTCAAACTATCATAATACTGACACCCGGTCAATATTGTGCACTGTCACTCAGACATCTATGTGTAACTCGATAATTCTCTGATACTCAACACATACTAATGCTCGGTCAACACTAGAATTTGCTTGACATATACTGGCGCTCGGTCGACACTCACATCACTCGACATTACTCGGTACAAACTATTCTAAACTTATGTTTCTTAATATTCTACTCTGTAACTTGGTCAAGACTAATCTTGTAGTCATCCAAAATTCACTTAGACTTAGATAAAAAAACATATTACCTTGTCAAGCTGCGATCTCATCAAGTACCCATTGTAGTTTCACATAACTTAACCATTTCACCAGGTCTTCTTGTTATCTCTCCTTTTCAAATCCTCTTCATCAATCAATTGATATGGAACTTTACAAGAGAGCAATTATCTTACCGGTTAAGGTTTGACATTGATGGCAATATAACAATTGTTCAATTGTAGTTTCCAAAAATCTCCCTCTTTGGCATTGATGACAAACACATACAAACAAACAACATATGCAAGGTTCCCAAACAATCCAAAAAATATGTTTTGTAAATAGATTTTCATTAATGTCCTTAGCTTCATTCTGATTCTCTCTAATACAAATATTGTCTCCCTCTTGGATAGATTTCTCTTTGTATCTTCTCTCCCTCTTTGTCTATTTCTCCCTCATGTATATCTCCCTTACTGATTTCACTTATGTATATCTCCCTCTTTGACAACAATGTCAAAGACATACATCTTCAACATGTAGATATCTATGTGTTAAGTTTCTGAATTCTATGCTCCCTCTATCATCTTGCTTATGACTGATCAACATATTTTTCTTAACACTTCACAACTTTAGGCGACTCCTAAAGTGTGACCGCCTTTTGCATCAATCTATCAAATATTCTATGAAATACATTTGATTCAACCACTCCATATGTTCTCAGTTAGCCTCAGATAGGGGAATCACCCCTAATTTTCCTCTTAGATACTCATGACCATCCTTAGGTAAAGCCTTAGTAAATATTTCTGCCAACTGTTACTTTGTATTAACAAACTCAAGTCTTACTTCTTTGTCTTGTACCATCTCTCTCAAGTAATGATACTTGATAGCAATATGCTTGGTCTTTGTATGCATCACATGGTTCTTTGAAATGTTAATAGCACTAGTGTTATCACAAAAAATAACAACTAGATTTGTGATCTCCTCCTTCATACCTTTCAACAATCGCTTGATCCACACTATGTTTGAACAATTTACTGTTGTTGTGACATATTCAGCCTCTGTTGTGGATTGAGAAATACAATTATGTTTCTTGCTTGTCCAAGAGACTAATTTCTTTCATAAAAAGAATGCACCACCACTTGTGCTCTTTCTGTTATCAATATTACCTTCCCAGTCCACATTTGTGTAAACTTTCAGTTCAAACTTCTCATTCTTCTTGTAATATAATTCATAGTCTTATGTTCCCTTCAAATATCTAAGAATCCCTTTCACTACCATTAAGTGACTATCTTTAGGATTTGCAGAAAATATTGCAACAATCTCAACTGTTAATGCAATATCTGGTCTATTGTGGACAACATATTGTAGTTTTCCAATCATTGATCTATATAGGGTTTGATTCACTTCAACCATCTCATTAGTCTTTGATAGTTTTTGTCTAGTAGCCATAGGAGTACTTACAAGTCTTCAGTCCTCCATGCCAAATTTTTTTAGTATCTCCTTGATATACTTATATTGAGTAATTTAGATACCTTTCTTCATCTGATATACTTGAAAACTAACAAATAATTTGATCTCTCCAAACATAGACATCTCAAATTCAGTTTGCATCTCTTTTGCAAATAATTGGCATCAAACATCTTGTCCTCCAAATATGATATCATCAACAAATATTTTAGCTAACAATATCCCTTTACATTTCTTAGACTTTAAGTACAGATTACTGTTGTCATTTGTCCTTGTAAATCCAATTTTGACTAAGTAATTGTGCAATCTCTCATACCATGCTCTGGGGCCTTGCTTCAGTCCATACAGTGCTTTATGTAACTTGCAAACCATTTTCTTGTTGTTTGAATCAACAAATCCTTCAGCTTGTTCAATGTATACCTCTTCTTCCAGTATTCCATTTAGAAATGCTGATTTGACATCCATTTGATATACTTTGAATCCTTTGTAAGCTGCATAAGCCAGTAGAGTTCTAACTCCTTCCAATCTTGCAACTAGCACAAATGTCTCACCATAGTTAACACCTTCTTCTTGTGCATAACCTTTGCATACCAGTATGACCTTGTTTCTTATAACTTCTCCATGTTCATTCAAATTATTTCTAAATACCCACTTTGTTCCAATAACATTCTTGTCCTTTGGTCTGGGTACTACTATACAGGTTTTGTTCTTCTCAATTTGTTCAATTTCTTCATTCATGTCCTGTATCTAATATTCATTTCCTAAAGCATCTTTCACTGATTTTGACTCAAATTTACATAATAAGCATGTCTGATTTTTCAATTTGCTTCTTGGCATGACTTCTGATTCTTTATCTCCAATAATTAGATCTAGTTTATAATGTCTTCTTACATATTTTTCTAGTGTAGGCTCTGGTCTTCTTTTATCTTTTTGTTCATCCTCAGATTCATCATCAAAGTTAATTTGAGGTTCATTTTGTGTCTCTGATTCTTCCTTGATAGCCTCCCGTTGATGCTAGGCAATGTGTTTCTGTATCTCAACATTATCTTGTTGTTGCTCAGAAGCATCATTTTGTTGTTTGGAAACTTCTTTTTCTTGTTCAGGCACACTGTTGATCTCTCCTTCATTCATGTAAATTAAAGATCTGTAATCTTCATGTTCTTGCTTGCATTCCACTTCATTTTTTTCTACATATTCATCAATTCTAACATTTGCACTTTCCACAACTTTGTTAGTGTTAGAATTCAAACACTTGTACACTTTGTTCTTAGTGGAATAACCTAGGAATATGCCTTCATCGCTTTTAGCATCAAGTTTTCCATTTCTATTTCCTTCAATATACAACATTTGCTCCCAAAAACTTTAACTTATTTTACATTAGGTGTATAACCATACCATTAATCATAAGGTGTAATATCAATACCTTTCTTGACATGTACTTGGTTTAAGGTATAGAATGTTGTAATTACATCTTCTCTCCAGTACTTTTGTGCAACATTCTTTTCTATCATAAGTGTTCTAGCACAATCCTATATTGATCTATTCCTTCTCTCTACTATGCAATTTTGTGGGGGAGTCCTTAGAGAAGACATCTGTCTTTTAATTCCTCTATCATTGTAGAATAAGTTAAACTCATTTGATATAAACTCTCCTCCTCTGTCAGATCTCAGACATCTCAAGTTCTTACCTGTCTCTTTTTCAACTTTTGCCAAATACCACTTAAACAATTGAAAAGACATCAAATTTTTCTTTGAGAAACATTACAGTTATCATTCTAGAGTAATCATCAACAAAGAATATGAAATATTTATCACCTCAATATCTTTGTACACCAATAGGTTTTTCTCTTGAAACTAGACTTTGTCATTTTTCCCAACTGACATTGCTTACACATAACATTGTCAGGTTTCTTCAATCTTTGTAACCCTCTTACTCTTTTCATCTTACTAATGTTTACCAAATTGTCAAAGTTCACATGACATAACCTCTTATGCCATAACCATATATCATCATATTATGCAAACAAACATGTCTCATCAGATAAATATAGATAGAACAAATTACCTCTTGTATGTTCTCCACTTCCAATCAGTTCACCAGTAGCATCAAAGATCTTAGCTTTCCTATGATCAAAATCAACTCGGTATCTAGAAGTATTCAACTAAGAAACACTCAACAAGTTACATTTTAGTCCTTCAACCCAATAAGAATTGTCACATATGATCTTATCAATCAGTTTTATTGATCCTTTTCCTTTCACAGGACATGGTTTGTCATTACAAAACTTAACACTACCACCTTTTCAATAGTTTAAGGTTTCAAATTTACTTTTGTCACCAGTCATGTGATGTGAGAAACCACTATCAATTATCCATCTATCACCTTTACTCATGTAAGAAATAAGTGTAATTTTATCATCTTCATCTGAATCATCTTTCGTAGCTATATAAACAACTTCTATATCACTGTCATCAAATTTACCAGATTCACTTTCAGTTTATTCTTCAACAATATAGTAGGATTTCTTACCTTTATCTTTATAGTCCTTATACTTTCTGAAATATTTTTCATCCCTTTTGTCTTTATACTTGATTTCTCTTCTCTCATCCTTGTCATTCCTGTCAGGACATCTTACAACAATATGTCCAACTTTGTTGCACTAAAAACAAATTATAGGAAGTTTACCTTTGAATTGTCCTCTTCCTCTTGGTAGTCTTCTAGTCATAAGTGCTTCAAGTTCATCAAGATCTTCATCAGAAGTGTCACTGTTTCTATTCACATGTCTTTCTTTTCCTTTTCTTGATTTATGAAGATTCAATTGTGATTTCAATGCAAAATCAACATGGTGAGGAGTGAAATTATCAAATTTTGACATCTCAAAAGCAGTAAGTATACCAACTAGACCTTTAAAAGTTAAGTTGTTACCAGGATTACATCTCAATTCTTGTATAGTAGATACTCTAATAACATATATATGAAGTAAGGTTCTCAGTACCTTGCTAATAACAATCATCACTAATAGTTCCATTGGATCCTCTAATAGCATTTACAACCTCCTTAACTTGGCTACAATATTGAACAATAGTTTCACCATCTTGCATTCCCATCTCATCAAACTTACCTCTCAAGCTTTTAGATTTGGATCTCAGTACATTTGTATCACCTCCATAGATAGTTTCCAGTGTATCTCGCATTTATTTTGCAATTTTGCAATCTTTTATATCTTCAAATTCAGGATAGCTTAGGGTTGATGCAATCTCCAACATTGCTTGGTTGTGTTCTTATTTTTCTTTCATCTGTTGAGCTGTCATAGGTGCAGGCACTGCTATGTAATCATGTTCCACATAGTATTTTTTTTCATCTCCAATACCAGCTAGGTGTAGCTTCATCAAAATTTTCCATGCAGGGAAATTCTCCTTGTTAAGCCTTGGTACCTCCTTTTTATACATCTTGATCTTTAGCTTCAAGTTCCTTTAAAATTTTCTCTACAAGCCCCACAATAGCTTTGATACAAATTTTTACAATGATTTAAAATAACTGAGAGGGGGTTGAATTAGTTATCCAAGGTCCAAATGTACCAATTGAAATTTCAAATACTTCAACCAACTCAGATCCACTCAATAATCCACTCAGTCTCTATAGGATATGATAAAAAATATAAACTTGCAATTTACTGTCCTAGTGTAATCAACTTGCAGAATATAAAACTCTTAACAGTACACCACATTAAATAAAATTCACACAAGTATGACACCAGGATTTAACGTGGAAACCTAATATGGGAAAAACCACCAGTAACATGCTACCAATTTTTCACTCTTCTAAAGTGAGCTCTGTGAAAAGCCAACCTTGTTAAAGGTTACAATACACATTGTTAAATGTGACCCGGTTAAAGGATTTAATCACTCTATTAGAAGTGATCCTTATTAGAGGGAATATACCATTATGTTAGAATGTCACCTTGATTAAAGGATTTAACAATATGACTGTTAGGTCAACCTTGTTTAAAAGGATTTGTCAACTGATATAATGGTTAGAAAGTAACAACAAATTGTGATCTGAAACATACAAATCACTTTACAAATACACATCCAATTATAGCTCAAATCCTAATTCACTGAATGGCCTTCAATTTCATCTCCATCTCTGATCTCTGTCTCCGATCTCTGATCTCTGATCTGCTTGTAAATCCTTCAAGCAATCAATTCTTAGCAACTCAGCTCTGCTCTTCTCATCCTTTTCTTCCTTCTGCTTAGATTTTTCCAATCAACTGAATTAACCACATACCACACTCTCATAACCTACAATTAGGTTAATCTTATACCTCTCTGATCAGGTAGCTTGATCTATTGCCACTTAATCATCATAGTAGATCTTACGTTTAGGTAAGATCCAAAGAATCCTTCCAATATTTCATTTCCATCTACCTTGTAGAATACATCCTAAAACTCCTTCTTGAATCCATACATAAAAATGATTAAACATATATTAAATGCTCATTTAATTCTCCACAACAACCATCCTTATCTTAAATATGCTTCACATATCCCAAGAAAATCAAATATGTCGGCTGCGATCTCAAATCTTTCTCAAACTATCATAATACTGACACTCCGCAAATATTGAGCACTATTGCTTAGTCATCTCTGTGACACTCGGTAATTATCTGACACTCTACACATACTGAAGCTCGATCAACAATAAAATTTTCTCGGCATATACTGGCGCTCGTTCGACACTTGCATCACTCGGCATTACTCGGCACAAACTATTCTGAACTTATGTTTCTTAATCTTCTGCTCTGTAACTCGGTCAAGAATAATCTTGTAGTCATCCAAACTTCACTTAGACTTAAGATAAATAATATATTACCTTGTCAAGGTCTGATCTCATCAAGTACCCATTTTAGTTTCACATAACTCAACCATTTCACTAGGTCTTCTTTTTATCTCTCCTTTTCAAATCTTCTTCTTCAATCAATTGATATGGAACTTTACAAGATAGCAATTGTCTTACCAATTAAGGTTTGACATCAATGACAATATTACAATTATTTCAATTGTAGTTTCCAATAGAAGCCCTACCTCCTCCCTTGACATTGTGATGACAAAATAATTTATTGAGTTTTGTAGATACATTTTGAAAACCCAGGGACTAATGAGGAAGAAGCACAAGATAGGGGTCAGATTCCTCTTTACCTATAGAGATTTCAAATGCTCCCTCACTGTAGCCAAGGAGGCCGACCACGAATTGGCCAGTATCAATCTAGAGAAGTTTGATTTGGAGCGGCAGGGGTATGATCCCCAGGGATGAATCAGGTTGCTAGTCCCCAATGTGTATTGTAATAATTTGCCTAAGGCAATGGAAGAATATTCCAAGATATAGAAGCTCAATGAATAACACAAGAAAGAGAGACATAATGATATGATCCTTAATTGACTAGATTCAATAAGGATAAATAAACAAATGACAATGAACTTATACAATGTAGATGTGCTTGAATATTTAGGAAATGCATTATATCTAGGAGATATGCAAGAGATAAGCTATCACCCATATTCGGTGGCATCACATGTCCACCAAAAGTGGATCATCCTACATTGTACAATGAAGTATGTGTAACAATGTGAGGATGATAATGTGATAAGAGCACTAAAGGTGGATCTCACACATAAAGTGGAATGGGATAACAACTATCACCATATAAAAAGAAATTCTCCTACACTACGTGCTAAAATAGGTTCCAACCTCCTACGTGTCTAAAATGAACATTACTATGTAATGCATTATCCTAAGTAAGCTTAAGGAAAGTGTAATTAGAATAATTAATTACACCAACACCTCTCCTTAAGTGCAACTTATGGGATTACACTTAAAATCACAATGCTAGATGATAATGCAACATGGACCCCGACTACTAGGCCATGTTAGGTACCCAGTACAACATGCAACTGAAAAATAAATGCAATAAAATCTCACATAAAGTGGAGAAAGGGAGGAAATCTAATAGGACAAAAATTCCCCCAAAAGGAGAGATGAATATATAAGAGAAATAAAAAATATGTATAAGAAGGAAACAATCCCATATGAGGAAAAAGTCCTCCCATAAGAGAGTAGAAGAGAGACAAAGTATCCCCCCTCAATCTAGAATGTACATCAGTGATAGCTGGTCCAAGATGAATGTATAAGCTGGTCCATGAATTTTGAACAACGTTCCTCCCCTCAGGAAGAAACAGTACCATAGGTGTGTAAGAGATGCCTCACCAATCTATAGGAAGAAACCCCAAGATATATGGTGTCTCTAAAATCTTCTCAATTGTCCTCATGTCGATACCAAAGGCTTCCCCTTCAAAAAAATGCTAAAAAGAATAAGCCATGATCTAATGAGGATGAATAAAGAACATATTCCAAAGAAACAAGTGTCTCCCCTAAAGATTAAGAGACCTCCTCCAACTATTGTACATAAGGATCCACAATCATATCAAGCTCAAAAGACTGATCATGTGGAGAATGAACACGAGGGTCAGAGTGTTCCCTCACAACAACTAAACAAGGATCATCCCCATCAAAGCAAAGATGTATATAATCAATAATGTCTCCCATATCTACAATGTAGGACTCCATAAACAAACCCACAATGTCTATCAAGTAGTCATCTCCTGATGTTTTATTTGGAAGACAAGGTATACCCAATTTTACTGAATAACATGGATCTATCACTGTTGCAATGTATGCATGTAGAAATTATTGATGTTGTAATATTTTTCTTCAACTATCTGAAGGATTCCCCACAAGTGAACCTGTTCAATCAAGAGTCTGTCAAACCCAACAAGTTCAAGTGGAAGAAGATGAAGAAGGAGTATCCTCAACTTTAACTTGACCAAGAAAAGGTGTAATCGTGAAATTATTAGTTGAGGTAGATTCATCATCTAAGTCACTAACATCATTATTCATAATGTTTGAAGTATGTGGAGGATTAGATGCTAAGCTAGGAGAACTTTCCTCAAAGTGAACACTCCTCACTACGAATATCTCATGAGTCTCAAGATCCACAAGTCTATATGCCTTAACACCTTCAACATATCCAACAAATATGCAAGGCCTACTTTTAGGTTCCAATTGCTTTCATCTATGTGGAGGTATGCATGCCCAAGATGGATATCCAAAGACTCTAAAGTGTTTCACAACCAGTTTTCTACCATGCCAAGCCTCAAAAGGAGTGATTCAATCTAAGGCTTTACGAGGCACTCAATTTTGGATGTGATTCATACAAATTATACCTTCTATCAAAATTTATGGATAGAGAGACTTACCTTGAATCATGTAGCTATCTATTTCCTTAAGAGTTCTATTTTTCCTTTCTGCAACACCATCCTTCTATGAAGTGAGTGAAATTGGATTATGAAGATCAATACTCTCAAGTGTAAAAAGTTCCATAAGTATTGAGTTCACATATTCCCTTCCATTACCTATTTGTATAACCTTGATGTCTTTCCTTGATTTCTTCTCAACATGATATTTGGAGGTGAGAAAGTTGTCAAACACTTCATTCTTGCGACCAATAAAGTAGAGCCATGTATATCACAAAAATTCATCAATGAAGGTGAGGACATATTAAGACTTGTTGAATGATGTTACTAGAAAGGGGCCTACTACATCACTATGAACCAACTCAACAACAATTGATGCTCTCCAAGACTTCCTTTTTCAAACTTCTCTTCTATATGCATATCCATTGAACAACTTGAACATTCACCCTTACAAAATTTGATTGTATGTAGACCTTTGACCATATATTTTGAGCTAAGATGCAAAAGATAGTGGTAATCAAGTTGTCCAAACCAATCATTCCATAATTTACTTTATGAATTTAAATGTATCAAAAAGGCATGTGAAGGAGACTTAGGCACAAAGTGGGAGAAAGGAGACTTAGGCACAAAGTGGGAGAAAGAATAAATATTGGTATCATGATTAGGTTTACCCATCGCAACTATTGCATTATGCAAGTAATATTTTTCACCACAAATGAATTAGGAAGGAACACAACTTTATTTACACCTCCATAGTTAGTGATTTTGTAAATTGAAAGGAGATTGGTGCTAAGGTTCGAAACATAAAGAACATCCTTGAATGCTCCATTTTCCATCTCAAATTAACCTTTCCCTTCAACTTCCACTTGAGTATCATCACCTAAAAAGATGTGAGGTACCTTAGATGGCTCCAATGAAGAAAATTTCTCCTTTGAAGAACCCATGTGATGAGTGGCACCCGAGTCAAGTATCCATTCCTCTGAAGAACTTGTAGTTGCAATAAATACATGCCCTTTTACCTTTGAAGTGGAAGGATATGAATCCTTGGAAGCATTTAGTACATTGATTTTTTATTCTTAAGTTCATTTTCTAACTCAACAATCCTTTTCATATATCAATGATGTTCATCATAATTTGATTTCTTGCAATATGAAAAAATTAGTCTATCCTTCATAAAATTGTTTCACTTCTTGTTGGAAGAAGATGAACAATTTCCTAGTTGTGAGGAGAAAGATTGTTGTGTTTATGATTGTGATTTGGCCTTCCATTTCTTTTTCTTCTTGTTGGAACCTTTTCCACTTTCATTCCTTTGATTCCCATTATTAGCCACCAATGCCATAGACTTTGAAGACTTGAGAATCCCCATACTCATCAAATTTGATTGTTCTGACGTTAATATTTTTGCAAACGATTCAAATAAAGATTTAGTGAAGGCACTTCCCATGGTCAACTTATGAGTATTGTAACTTAAAGTAAAAGCCACATATTTTGAAGGATGGTTTTTCAATATGCGATGAATCAATATATCATCCTTAATCCTTATGGGATTAACACAGTCCTTAAGTAGTGCTCTAAACTCATTGTCTTTGTTAACATAATCTTGAATTGTGGCAAAGTTATTACGATCCAAGGCAAGAAGATCATCCTCAATTGAGTATCTCTTTTCCTCATCCACTGTACCATACAATGTTGCAAGTTTTTCTCAAGCACCCTTGACATCCTTAAAGATTGTAATGTGGAGGAAGAGAGCATTATCAACACAATTTCTTATAATTCCTAAATCCATATTGTCTCGATTTGTCAATCAATTTTTGCAATAAAATCAGTGGGTTCTACAATTGTACCATCTACATAAAGATTTAAACCTTTTTCAATTAATTTACTCTATACTTTATCTTTCCATGTGGCATAGTTTTGTGAAGTTAACATTGGACATTTAGGTGAACCCATGATGCAAAAATAAAAATAGCACAAGAGACAAAAAGACACAATCACATAAGATACCTCTCCAAATTCACTCAATCAAAGAACCCCCCAAAGAAGAGGATTTTGGCACTTTATATATAGTACGTGTACAAATGGCACTTGCCAAACACGATCTAAGTGGACTTCTAATTTTGAGGCCAAATCATAGTCAAATAAATATTGTTAAGGATCAAACATAAATCCTAGCATCACAATAATTATTAATGGCCAAGAAATTCCTGGATATAAAAGTGATATTTTTGCCCAAATAAGGCTACAATCTAATATAGAATCTAGAAAGTATACAAAAAATATTCACTTTAAAAAAAAAGGCACCTGCAAATATGCTTGTATGCATCTGAACAAAGCCTTTGAAGTTGAAAAAATAAGGATTATAATTTTTCAAACAAAAAATTGCATCAAAACAAAAAAATAATTTGAGATCTGATAAGAGCACGAGAAGCTACCCAAAATCAAAAAATATGAACCAAAAAAGGAGCTAAAATAAGGGACTTATGAGCATTTGAAAACCAACTCCAAAATGAAAACTGTCATTCGTGAAAGGGGTTGCCAAACCAATTAACCTTTTTATATAGTAGCACACAAGACCACTAAAAAAACATAGTGAAGGCTAATCCTCAAGTCACAACCTTGATGTGGTTGTTGATAGCTGTGTCAGATTTTTACCTTGGGACCAACAATGTCCTACATTTGTTGGACTAATTATTTCAGCAAGTTTAGAGAGAAAATTTTGCACAAAAATCAGTAAATGAACAAGTGAAGAGTGATGTCACCTTGTGTGTGTTTTCACCACTACTAAAGATTACTTTCATGGGACTGTTACACTGGTTTTTTTTTCTTTCTCCAATGCTATTTCTATTTTTTTCTCCTCTTTGTTATAAAGTTTTGGTTTCTGAACTTTGTTTTGAACTTTCAAAAGTTCAAATTCCCATGTTCAAATTTGGCTTGCACGTACAGCGTTGTCACGGCTTCGTTTCAACTAGCTTTCCTTTAGGTGGTTTTCCTCAATTTGAATTTTCAAAGTTCAAATTGTACAAGTGCAAGCAGAAGATGAGTCTTTGTTATCAATATAAGAAGTCATCGTGTCTTTGGTCAAGTCTGTTCTTTTTAATTTGAACTTTCAATTAAACTTTCAAAGTACCATTTCAAAAGTTCAAATCTAAAGATTTTCATTTTGGGTCTATGGTAGATTTCATAATAAATAAAGGTAATGTTGGTACAGATAGAGAATAAGCTGGAGCATTTAAAATTTATATCAATCATACCTTTTTCTGGGAGAGTCAATCATTATTTTGTAAACTCAAAGGGTGTGAAATGACAGTTAATTAATGAGATGTCAGAATAATGTCACTTTGACATTTAGTTCACACAGATGAAATGAAAGTTTATGCGTGTCGTGAATCTAGGTAGATCTTTTGCCTTTATAAACGAAGGTTATATTTATTTTTTCTCATCCAGTCTTGATTTCTTTCATCATCATGGAGCCAGAGAGACAAAGGAGGTAATTTCAAGGTCGCAACACTAACATTTTCATTAATTCTGGTGATTCATCGAACTCTGAACTTCTATCTTAAGCAGTCTATTGAAGAAATAGCAAGTTTTCAAGTTTCTTCTCGAATTCCTTGTCTTCTTGTTCTGAAATTTTAATTGTTAAATAAGATGAAGTATAATAGGTCATCGTTACCTAAGTTGAAGTCCTTTTCTAGTCTAGCTAGTTCTCTTCCAGAGTTAGAGGACACAACTCTTCTGAATGTGACTATTAAGGAAATTCTTGGAAGATTGAGAAATCCCTAGAAAGGTTCTATAGAAGAGAAAACCAGATAGAGTGGTTTGATTGAAGACACCACTTTTAAAACTGTAACCCCATGCTCGGAGTTGGTTATGGAATGTATGAATCATTATGATGGACATGAGAAGTGCATTCACACTAATTTTGGTGAATGTTTAGTAAGGATTGATAGGGAAACAGTAATGTCTTCCATGGGAATTCTAGATAAGGAGGAATATCAAGCATGGACTATTGGTATGAATTATTCATTCTTCATAGAGAAGAAGAAACATTATAGAAATGTAATTGCAAAGGCATGGTTGCTAGATGCTAAGAGAGGTGGATCCCATCTTCCAAAACCCCTTACTCACGAGCATATTATCTCTGAGATAAAAGATTTGGTTATTCTGTTAAACAAGATTAAGGGAAATCAACATAGTTTTCATTGGGAATACTGGATGTTCTTTTATATACAAGTGATAACAAAAGGAGAGAAATTCTTAGACTGGGGTGATCTCATTGCTGAGAAGTTACATGAAGGGTTATCCAATTTTGCTAGCATGAGAGGTTTCTACATGTCATCTTTCCTATTTTATATTCTACCAAGTTCCATATAATGTCCTAGGTTACCTCATGAACCCTTGATGCCAGGAATTAAAATTTATGATTACTATCCCATGTTGCAGCTAAAGAGATGTTCAGAGAATTTTCCCAGAGTGAATGATGTATTTTTGGGTCGTCTGGTTTTTAAATTATGTGGGATCTTACACAAAAGGTTGTTTGATGAAGTCATACAACTAATTCAAACCTATGGCAGTTTCTTTATTCAATTTCCCAGGTTTACCTACATCAGGGTAGGTGGATTCAAGGGTGAGCCTTTCAGGTTGCCCAGATATGCACTAGATCATCTGGTACTCACAGAGGTTTGTAGATACTTGGCTATTATAGATAAAATCTTCAAAGGAGAGCAACCTTCATGAATTACTTTTCCTATTTAATTAGGACATTACTATTGTAATTCCATCTCAGATGCCCTCAATTTAACAGCAGAAGTTAAAATCTTTAAGCTCAAAAATTATATTGCGTGCCTGAAATTTGACAGTAAGGGTTTTTCTAGGTCTTACCTCGGCATGACAGAAGGCTTCACCCACATAGATCAATTAGAGGACTAGTGGGAAGATTGCAAGGATGAATTTGAGGTACGTAGGAGATTATGGTCCTGCCTCACTTTGGGGAAAATTATAGGAATGAAACTTCCTATGAGAATTAAAGGAGTTAAAGAGTGTGAAGATGAAGAAGTGTTGAATTCTGAATGTATCAAGAGAGTACAGAATGAGCCCCTTGCAGAAATAGATTAGAATATACAAGAGGAGGATAGTATTTAACACAGGACATTTAATGTGATCAGGAGAATAGAGAAATGGTTAAGGGAGAAAATATTGGGAAAGTTAAAGATTTATGAGCAAGAAATTCGTGTCCAAACCCAGGATACTCTATTTCGAGAAAATTAAACCTCTTCTCCTAATTTTCCTGTTGAACTTGATATTGTAGATACAGTTGATTTGGAGGTCATATTAACAAAGAAGGCTTCCTCAACGGTGAAATTCCCTACTCCAACAAGGACTACACATTCCAGAAGAAAGAGGCTAAAGAAGGTTGCAATTAACCATGAAGTTGTAGAATTGGACTCTGTTGATGAAGAACAAACCCCAATGGAAGATCAGGCTCTGGACGTGATGAATCTGGATAACATTGATGGGGGTGGAGAAATGAGAAAAGAAAAGGGTACCAATGACACTCTATCTATTGACTCGGTTGTCTTACAAACCCCTCTTGCTAAGGTTTCAACAGATACAACAGCATGTCTCTGATTCTCTATCAGCAAAAAGAGGAGTATTGTACCAATTTCTCTGTCTGATAATGACATGGTGAGTAGATGTTTAGGCAAAGAGGTAAAGATTAAAAATCCCAAGACTGAGGCAATGATAGAAATAAATGCTAAGACTGGATGTTGGTTTGCAAAAATTTCCATTCCTAAGAATGAGAAGAATTCAGATGAGGTAAAAATTAATGATTTCAAGGTCAAAAGGGTTGACCTGGGAGTGGCGACTTGTGCAACGGATGTTAAACATCTAGAATTGTCCACAAAGAAAATTGTAACAAGAGCCTGGAAAGATGAGAAAGACAAGAAGGGAATGAAATCAGCAATCTCCCAGATGGCTGAATACATTTATTCTATTCATCATCCAGACCATGTATTAATAACACAGACCGCATTAGCTTTCAATTTGAAATCTCCAAATAATAAACAGATGAAGGAACATATTTTATGTAACAAGTTAATTGCTGAAGCATATTCTTGCTGGTTAGATTCAGTGATTGATCATGGAAGGAAATACATAGATGGTCTCATTCAAACCTATGAAGATGCTATTGATGCTAAAGATAGTCTGAATGCAAAGGTGGCCAAATGGGATAAAGAAAAGAATCAGTGGATGGTGGTGATGGCCCAAATGACAGAGGTCAAGAAATATGGTATAATAAAATTCCTATCTGAGAGGAGGATTGTAGGATTCGATGATGAAATCCTCTTTGTTTCACAAGATCATTTGGATTGGAGGAACTGTGTTATAAAATAGGGTATTGAGGAATCCACTAAACTGATGAAAGAACTCATTGCCTTACCAGTCATAATGAATAATGACCTTAGATTCATGAAAGTGCAGTTGTTAAAGGAGGAAGGAAAAACTTTACAAAAGATGGAAGAAATTAACTAGGCTTTCAAGGACAGAGTTTGTGTGGTTAAAGAAATAAAAATGGTTACACCCAAGGAATTCTCCTATGTTGCTGAAATGGAATCTATGTTGATTATGTGCCAAGATCATTTGCAGTCGCACAAAGATAAAGTCGCGCTAGTCCGTAGGGAAAATAAAGTATGAAAGAAAAGAACTGTGCACATTGGCATACCCAACCATCATCTTTTGGTTAGATTTTCAATTGAACATCTGGAGTGGAGGAAATTGTAGGCCCAGTCTTCATTAGCCACGACAACAACATAAACCTAGATGCCCTACAAAATAATCATGTAGGATTGATCCTTTAGTTGTTTTATTCCATTGCTTAGTGTTTATGTTGAACTCTGATCTTCTAATTTTTACTCCTTAGTGGAGTTAGTTTTAAAAACATCCAAAAATAGTTTATTTCTCATGGTATATATGACTTATTATGACCGAGAAAAAGGGTCAGCCAAATTTTGTAATCTTAATTTCAGTAAGTTCTTAGTGTTGCCAGATACTTAAATGATTTTACAATTTGAATATATTTTGATCTGTTGGTTGAAACTCAATATATACATATATCACAACTTTGGTGTGTCCATCTGAGTATATGAATGCAATTTCAATTGGAATTTCATTTGTTATCGTGATATGTTCTCGTATTTCAATCAGATTGTGAAGTGGATTTAGAGTATCTGTAATTTCATCTTAGATTAGTTGTGGATGTCAGTCTTTCAGTTGGATCTTAGCTTTTCATTACAACAACTTTTGTTTGAATAGTATTTCTTTTTAGATCTGATGATTGAACCTTTGATACTTTAGGGTAAAAAGTATTATCTGTGAAATTTTCTTCATTGATTCATGCAAAGAATAATTTAAAACTATTGAAGAGGGAGTTGCACATGTATGCAAAGGGACTTGACCATTAAGGTGAATCCCAACTGTTATTTAATTGATTATTCCCTTAGGGTTGTAGAGGTTTATTTTCTTGATCATCTTTGATTAATTTTGGGGATAAATTTGTTAACTAATAGATTTTTGGCGACTCTACTGGGGAATTGATACTAAGTGGGTGAGTTTTAAATTTTATTTATAAATGAGTATTCATGGTGTTACCTGCTGATGTGATACCTCGACAAGAAGAAATCCCTCCAATATTGCAGCCTGATTTGCATTTTCTAGACACTCAAGAAGACATTATTGCTAATCTCAACTCTTTGGCCTGGAAACTAAGAATAAAAAATCAGCAGTATCAACAGGTTAGGTTGGTAATTGAGGAATAAGAGGAAATAGGTGAATGGTTAAGAGGACTTCCTATAGCTTGGGAAGCTAGAGTGTGGATAGAGCGGTCCAAGGGCTTTAAGACTTAAATTATGGATTCCAAATGTTTTACTAGGTCTCAAGCAAAGTAGGGGCTAGTAGATCAAGATTTAGAAGACCTTAACCGACTTATTGATACCCTTGATTTAACCCTACCTCATCCATCTAGACATAAGACTAAACCAGCTCAAAAATCTATAGCCTCACCATCATTCCATGCTCTAGTCCTTTCAGGGATACCTACACCCTTGAATATCAATCTTCCTCCTGTTTTAAACATTATGGATGTTAATCCTTGGGGTGCTATTGTGGGACCTCTAAACCTTCCAACACATCATTATTTACCTAAAGGTGCTGAAGATGTGTTTCCACAATTTACTGGAGATGGGAATGTCTTAGTTGAGGAACATTTGAATACTTTTAATGTGGCTAGTGGCGGTGCAGCACGAAGATGTAGCTATGAGACAATTTGTGCAAACTTTTTTTGAAGGTATTGCAGAATGGTTCAACCATCTTCCAATAGCCTCCATAATAGGGTGGGCTGATATGAAGAAAACCTTTGAAAATATGTTTAAGAGTGTGGAGGATGAGTACTCACTTTTGGCCCAGTTGACAGAGATGAAAAAAAAGATACATGAGCCAATGCGTGATTATGTGGCCAAATATAATAAATTGGTACATAAGATCCCTAATGGAAAAAGGCCTAACCCAAAGAATCAGAAGTGTTTCTATGTAAATTCAATGCCCCCTAACCTTGGATTTCATCTACGCAGAAGTAGAACAACAGATTTGGGTGTGACCCAGACACAAGCAATTGAATTGGAGGATGATTTAATCACTGCGGGGAAGTGGAGAAAAGAAGTCCAAACTCCTCACGCACAAGCATCTTCATCTTCTTTGGACCCTATGGTCCAGAGAATTGTAAATGATACGATTACCCTTATGAAACAACATCCAAAAAGTAATACACCTTATTAGGACATTCCTCAAAGGTTCCAAAATCAATATGCTAGAACTTCTGGAAGGCAATTGACATTGCCATCTTCCCAGCAGAGAATGGCTATAGAAGGTGTCCCAAGCGCAAAGGCTAATATGTGTGTTTTTCATCTAACACACGACCATGATGGAAATTCCTATCTAGAAATGGTAAGGTATGTTCAAATGAATACTCAAAGAGATACTGTTGAATAAGTTCATGAGGATGAAGCCGGTCCAAAGTTACCTAGCAACTCCAAAACATACTACCTTGAGTACGAATCAGATTTAGACAAAGGTGCAAATATTTTGGTAACTTTGGAGGATCCCTCATGCTCAGTGCTAACAAGGAATAAAAAAGGATACAAGTCCTCCCCTACAGTTTCATCTCCAGCATCCACCAACAAGGCAAGTGAACTTGGAAATTGAACTTCAAGCTTCTCAAAGGTCAAGAGTTCAAATTCTCCAGAGGTTCCAATTTTGAAAAGGTTTGATGTTGACCCTTCTTTTGATATTCTAGAATTTTTTAAGACCTCTAAAATTCAAATTTCTCCCGCTGAGTACTTAAGATTAAATCCTAGGGATCTTGATAAACTAGTGGATTTTGTTAGAGGAAATGAACCATCAAAATCAATTAATAATCTCATGAATGTTCAATCCAATTAGTTGTCTACTTCTAACCCAATAAACCAACCTGAAATTGTTGAGCAACAAACTCAGAGGGAAATCTTAACCAAAATTATTCAATCTTTAGTGAAGTCGCAACCTTTTTATGTGTCTTTGTTTACTCATGGACACAAGCTCAGCAATTGTATTATTGATTCTAGGGCTTCAGATAACATAATGCCCTCCTCTGTAGCTAAAGAACTGGACTCACCTTTAACTAGAACCTTTGGATGCTACTATTCTATGGATTCAAATCAAGTACCTCTGTTAGGTCAAATAAAATATGCTCAAGTATCCCTAGTAGCTCATCCTACAAAAAGGCTTAAATTAACAATCCTGGTCACTGATATACCTGCTATTTATGTCATGTTGTTTAGTCGCACCTTTTGTAAAGATCTTGGAGGGGATATTAAACTAGACTAGTCGCGGGCTAGTATTTCAATAGGTAAAGAAAATATTATTCTTGAACCCGAACCAAAACCAAAAAACACTATTTTTCCCTCTAATGATTCAAGATCTCATATTTTATATGAAGAATCTGAATTTGGTAATTATGTGGTTCTTCCCAAACTTGATATAGCTGAAGATGTGCAATTGGAAGACCAATATTTATGGACCATGGAGTTTCACGAGAGTTGTTCCCATGTTGGTTCTGGGGCAGGGGTGGTGCTAATCTCTCCAGAAGAAAAAAAGTATCCCTTTCTCTTATAAGTTAGAGTTCAGCAATACGAACAAGACAACAGAATATGAAGCCTTTCTTCTTGGGATCGAAGAAGCAAAGAGAAGAGGAATTAAGAATTTGAAAGCTTTTAAAGATGCAGAACTGATCATGAAATAGGTACAAAGTATCTTTACAGTGAAGAATGAAATAATTAAGCACTACCATAATAGAGTATGGGATGAAATAGAAAGTTTTGAAGCCTTCTCTATTCAGGTCATTCCCTGAGAATTTAATTCTAGAGCTAATGCTTTGGCTAAATTAGCTTCTCTCCTTATACCTCATCTTGAATTTGATAATGATGTATATAGAATTGAATTTGTCCATCGGCCCAACGTCCCAAACAACTTAGAATCATGGCAAGTCTTCCACGATGATAAACAGATCAATATTTTTATGCAATGTCTAGATATGATCTCTTCAATATACTTTGAAGGATCTGAATCTGATTGTCATGAGTTCTTTCATGATGGGGAGGGTTGTTTAGAAGAAGATGTAATTGAGTTGAAAGATGACATGATTCCAAAAGGACTGGTCACTTTGGAGAAGTTTTGTGATAGGCGAGATTTCTACACAGGTAATCAAGAAGTGCACGAGAATTCAGAGCCAGGTGCCTATGAGAAGGTGAATATTGGGGAAGAATTTGACCCCAAAATGGTTTATTTGGGACTTTGTTGTATAGCAGAAGAAAAATAGAAATTTGTCCAGTTATTAAAATCATATAAGGACATCTTTTCTTGGTCTTACAAAGACCTGGATGATTTTAATCAAGGACATGTGAAACATCACATTTCTCTCAAACCAGGAACAAGTCCTTTCAAGCAGAAGTTGATGAATTACAATCCCAAGGTAGTGGATTCTATTTTCAAGGAAGTAGATAAGATGTTACAAGCCTGAATTATCTATCTAATTCATCATTCAACCTAGGTAGAAAATATTGTGCCAGTACGTAAAAAAAAATGGAGAGATACGTATATGTGTAGAATTTCATAATTTAAATCAAGGAAGTCTTAAAGATATCCTCTCCCTATAATGGATCACATCCTTCAGACCATGGTTGGATTAGAAATGATGTCTCTGTTGGATGGCTTTTCTAGGTATAATCAGACTAGTGTAGCAGAAGAAGATCAGCATAAGACAACCTTCACGACTCCTTGGGGCACGTCTTCCTACAGGCGTATGTCATTCAGCTTGATCAATGTTGGAGCTACATTCCAAAGGGAGATGAATGCTACATTTAATCATCTCATAAATAAATTCATTATCATATATCTGGATGATTTCACAGTCTTTTCGAGGAGAAGGAAGAGACATATCAAGGATTTACAGCGGATATTGCAGAAGTGTCGGGAGCATGAAATTTCTCCAAACCCCCAAAAATATGTCTTTGTTGTGACCAAAGGTAAAATCTTGGGCCACATTGTATCTAAAGAGGGGATAAGGGTAGACCCAGAATGAGTGAGGGAAATCCAAAAATTAGCTCTAGCATCCAACAGAACTGGATTAAAATCTTTTTTTGGTTAGGTTAATTTCCTAAGGAAATTTGTTCCAGACTTTTCTAAAACCACAAAGCCTCTCATGAACTTAATGAGTGAAAAATAGACATTCAAATGGAGTAGTGAGGCTACAAAAACTTTTGAAATAGTTAAAGAAGCAATTGCAAAAGCTCCAACTCTAGTTCATCTTGACTTCAAGAAGGATTTTATTATTCATTGTAATTCTTCTGATCATTCTTTGTTAGGGATTCTAATGCAGACAAGTGAGCTATGGATAGAAACTTTGATCTCTTTCATGATTATCCCATTAAAAAAAAATGAACTGAATTATTCACTAGCAGAGAAACATGCCTTTTTAGTGGTAAAGGTTGTAAAATAGTTTAGATACTATTGTTAGAATGAATTTAGAATAACTAAGAGGGGAGGGGTGAATCAGTTATCCTCAGGTCTAGATGTAGGAAATAAAAAAAAAATTGTATTTCAGATCTACTCGACGGTAGTAGCATAAGTCAACAACTTTAATCATGCAGTTTACTGTCTATTGAAATTAGCTTGTAGAAACATAATAGTAAAACAAACCATAAGCATTCACACAAGCTGACACAAGTATTTAATGTGGAAACCCAATATGGGAAAAACCACCAGTAACATGCTACCAAGTTTTCACTCTTCTGAAGTGATCTCTGTGAGGAGCCAACCCTGTTAAAGGTTACAATAACACACTACTAAGTGTGACCTGGTTAAGGGATTTAATCACCCTATCAGGAGTGGCCTTGTTAGAAGACTTATAATATTCCACCTGAATTTCACCTTGTTAGAGGATTTATACAAATGACTGTTAGGTCAACCTTGTTAAAGGATTTTAACTGATACAATGGTTAGAAAGTAATCAGCAGTTGTGATCTGATACATACAACTT
>MU223479.1:117176-150056 GCA_018584345.1 Thuja plicata
CAAATGAGGATGCAAGCAGAGTGGGTTTAACCATGGAGGAAACTCTGTAGTTAAGTGCGCTCTAGCTGGAGTGGTACTGGGATGGGTGACCTCTCGGGAAGTCCCAGTGCTTCACCTCTGTGAGCATGACCCAGAGCCAATGAGTGCTAAGTGTTCCATTCATTCTCATGAGAGATGGGTTCGTGTGAACCACTACTCATGAATCAAAGGTCAATGAGTTTGACTCAAAAAACTACACAGTTGAATCCAAATAGAATTTTTAGAAAAAAAAAAAATTTAAATTAAAAAAAAAAATTAACATTGGTCAAAATTTTGACCAATGCCACGGTTTATTTCCACGAACGATTGGTTGAAATTTTGACCATTACACCAAAGATTTTGACGGGTATGCCTTGCTTTCCACCAATGGGATGGTCAAAATTTTGACCAATGCCACGGTTTATTTCCACCAACGATTGGTCAAAATTTTGACCATTACACCAAAGATTTCGACGAGTATGCCTTGCTTTCCACCAATGGGATGGTCAAAATTTTGACCAATTTCGTGGCTCATTTCGACCGGACCTTGGTCAAAATTTTGACCATTACACCAAAGATTTCGACGAGTATGCCTTGTTTTCCACCAATGGGATGGTCAAACTTTCGACCAATGTCGCGGCTCATTTTGACCGGACCTTGGTCAAAATTTTGACCATTACACCAAAGATTACGACGAGTATGCTTTGCTTTCCACCAATGGGATGGTTAAAATTTTGACCAATGCCACGGCTCATTTCGACCAGACCTTGGTCAAAATTTTGACCATTACACTAAAGATTTCGACGAGCATGCTTTGCTTTCCACCAATGGGATGGTCAAAATTTTGACCAATTCCACGACTCATTTCGACCAAACCTTGGTCGAAATTACGACCATTCCACAGATTTTTTCAACCAAAGATTGGTCAAAATTTTGACCATTGCAAGAAAAGTTCGACGGTGGTTCTTCTCAAATTAAACAAGAGCTATAGTCAAAATTTTGACCTCAATTTTGGTCGCAATTGCAACCAACAATAACAACGTTGAAAATTTGACAAAAAAAAATGACAAAAGGTTTGGTTGTGAATTCGACCAATTACTGTCAAAATTTTGACCAACTTTCGTCAAAATTTGAGGCCAAATTTACTAGTGGGAGGTCTACGTATAACTTATTTGTAGGTAGAATCTAATTAGGATCTCATCCTTGTTCACCTAAGTGGGTGGCAGTCGATGGAGACACTGTCTGGAGACTCTACCCTAGAAAGGGGTTGCGTAACCACTTCTACCATCCTTTAAAAGACTGGTTTTAAAGATAAACCTGAACTACGATTTCTCTGTGAGTTACGTAGGCAAGGCCATCTATGATGAGCCCCTGAGGCATTAGGTCTGGCCCTTAGATTTTATACTTTTGAGTTCTTCTTTGAGTTTTAAAGTTAAAACTGAACTACGATGTCTCTGCGAGCTACATAGGCAAGGTCATCCATGATGAGCCCTCGAGGCATTAGGTCTGGCCCTTAGGTCTTGTACGGTAGAATTTTTTTAGCACTCATGTGTTATGACATTTAATGAACATGTACGTATCATAAGTACAATTTTTACAATTTTGTTTCTCTTCTATAAACAATTCATTATATTCAAATTATTGCTTATGATAGTTATAGGAAAATTTCAAGGACTTTGTAAATAAATGGGTTTTTGAACCCCATTACAGTTATTGTAGATGATGTAGCACAATCATGTAAAGAAAATCTATGTTTTTTTCTTTTAAATTTCTTTTTTGATTTATAGTTCTTTTAATTAATGAAATACTTGTAATTCACTAATATAAAGGGGTATAATGCCTTCAAGCAAAAGGCTCTGGAGGCTGCTAAGTCTTTTGTACTAGAAAACACCTTTTGCTTGGTAATTTGAAGCCATCAATGGAAACTGACAATCCTAAACAATTAGTATACCATTGATGGCTTCATAATTATTAAGTGAAAGGGAGTTCTCTGATATGGAACCCCCTTTGGTGAACATCCTTCAAGTATGACTTCAAGCATTGGATGCCCAAAGACAGGAAGAGAGAACTACAAACGAACATTGGTTGTCTTTGAAGCTAGTAATTTGACTAAATTAAGTTTATATTCTTGTAATTTGTTTGTTGATATTGGGTTGTAACCATAATAAAACAAATGCATTTATCATGTAAAACCATCTCTATATGGAAAAACCTGTTATCCATGCATATTCTACGCAGTTGCACGTGCATTCTCGATTCAGAGTGGGAAAATCTTATTTTGGATGCGAGGGAGAAAAGCCAAACACATAAAGAACATGCACATAAACACGACAGCTGAGAAACATAAGTGTAGATATCACAACAGCTGAGAAACATAAATGTAAATATCATAGTCACAATGGTTTGGAGACACAACATAATTGACTGGTATACCCAGACGATGCAACACAACCACTACTCCTTCGGTTCCAAGTTGACACTGCAAAATCAAAGAATAAATTTAGAGAGCGGAGGAGGGCCGTAACAACCAAAATAATACAGGGTCCCTATATTATTTTGGTCATTATGGCCCTCCTCCTCCGCTCTCTAAATTTATTCCTTATCTGTGATTTTTGGATCCTGCTATGTCAACTTGGAATTGGAGGAGTAGTGATTGTGTTGCATCATCTGGGTATACCACTCAATTATGTTGTGTCTCCAAACAATTGTGACCATGATGCCTACATTTATGTTTCTCATTTTTTGTGTCCCAGGACCCCCCTTATGACCCTTTATGACCCTTTACGATCCCTAAGAATACATCTTAAAGGTCTTAAAATGTCGTAAAGGGTCATAAGAGGCTCCTAGGAGGGTCCAAATGAGCTTCCACCTTCACATGGTTGGCCCTGTTAAGTAGAGAATGTTAAACTATTTTTGAAACAAAGAGAAGCTTGACAACCAACATTCAAATTTGAAGATTTACAGGCTAGGGTGATTTTTCTTTTTAAAAAAAAAATCTCATCACTTTTCTAACCTTTGTTACTTTCACGGTCGACGCAAAACCTATATAAACGATGAATTGATCGGCGTATTGTCGTCACTATTTTGATGGCCTTGCGTCAACATTAACATCATTTATAAAGGTTTATCGTTGTAAAAGTGCCAGACTTTGAAAGGGATTAGGGTGAAAGGCGCACAGAAGATCTCTCATGGAGCCCTTTTTTCAACCTTTTGGTCATCAGTTTTACGATGAATATGCCAGTCATCGTAAGTTTTGACAAAATAACTTCCACGTCAACTTTGGTTGAGTGATCGACCTTTTTCAGTCGCAAAATCAACCTATGCTCATCAAAAATTGGGCAAATATTATTAGTGTGACTCATCTTGTCTGCTATGATCTGGACATTGTTGATCAAACTCTTGTTTCTTCACACTGCAACTCAGACAATTCTGCTCTTTTGAAAGCACTAATCACTTATGTAATCTTAGCTTTGTATTCTCAAACTCTGGCAAACTGAAATGAGCAATGACAATACTTATTTATTCCTAAGAAATCAATGTACCAATCTATTTGAAATCATGAATTTTTTATTCAGTCACTTCTGCCATTACTCTACGTGCTTTGATATTGATTTCTCTTAGCCGTGGCACCTGAGCTTAACAAGTTATCAATTTGAAAAAGGCCAATCAGTTTAATCATGAAACCTTATTTTATGCAAAATAAATTCTATGCTTGATATGATTGGCTCACATTATTACAACTCAGCTACTTCATACATGCTGTCACAATCCTCTTGTTTTGATTGGCTAGCGACTGTACCTCATGGCGCAAGACAGAAATCTTAACCTTTACCTTGCTCATACTCTAGTTCTCTTTAGCGACCATGCAACTAATCCATCTCCTTGTCGCTGAGAGTTAGCCTTAACTCTAGTTTCACCATGAGAATTAGCGCCTACCGCACGATCAATACTTTGATCAACGATTAGCTCAAAGTCGCTAAACAAATTACTTAACTCATGCTCTATTCTGAGATTTCATGACTAAAGCTTAAGAATAACTCTATTTAACCTTTGGTTTCTTTGGAGATCACGCAACTGTATAAATTTGAAGTCACTGAAGGATTTTATTAACTGTGAGTTTAGTTAGAGATTACGCGACCATCGTTAGATCATCTTTCAATCTGACAGTTCGCGTGAAATCTCCCATTCATCTTGTAATTACTGCATCTGATCGAAGACTATGTTACTACTATTAGATCATTTTTAATCCAATGGCTCGCATGAAATCTCTCAAGATTTATCTTTAATAGACTTCGCGACTACAAGCTATCTCTAAGTCGCCAAATAAGTTTCCTAACCACGTGTCTATTTTGAGACTTTACGCAGACCGCAAATCTTTGGGATGAATTAAACACGTGTCAACATCTGAATCTTTACCTCTGATTCGCTAAACTTTCTCTGACTTTTTGACCTCTATCAGTGACTTAACGCCAACCATCAGATCTTTTCTCATCTACGGTTTAGATTTTCCCGCTGCAAACTTCACTGAGCCTTGACTCAACCTTTGCTAACCACAGTTCATATGGAGACTTAGCGACTAATTGAATCTTGTTGTCGCTGAACAAGTTATCTAACTCAAGGTTTATTTTGATATTAAACACCAGCCTTTAGATCTTTCTTTAATCTGATGGTAGTCGCTGAATCTCTTTAAATTTTTCTCATTTGAACTTTTATCTCGTGATTAAATGTTGGCCACAAGATCAACTTTGAATCGAACGGTAGTCACTAGATCTCATAACATTTCACTTAACCCTTGTTTTCTTATGAGATCTCGTGACTAAATAAATATAACCATGTCTTTAACCTTGGTGAGCTTGTGAAACTTCACAACTGAAGAAACTCAAAGTCACTGAAAGTTTTATGTAACTCAGAGTTTAATTGGAGATTAAACACTAGCCCTCTGATCTTTCTTTCATTCAACAGCTAGAGTTAAGTCTCTTAATCTTTATGTACTTTATGAAATCCTTCTAAGACTACGTGCCTGCCCTTGACTCATTTTTCATCTCACGGTCTGCGTTAAATCTTAGGAACTTTTACTAATCAGCATTTTTATTTCGTGATTAAATGCTAGCCACAGGATCATCTTTGCATCTACGGCTATCACTAAATCTATTAAGATTTAACTTAACTCTTGTTATTTTCTGAGATCTCGTGACTGAATAGAAATCAAACCAAGCTTTAACTCTGATTTATTTGTGAGATTCCATGACTGTAGAAATTCAAAGTCACTAGACCATTTCTTAACTTCGGGGTTTCAATGGAGACTTTGCGTGCACCACAAGATTTGGATCTGAATCAACGACCTATGTTAAATCTCTTAATCTTTGAAAGCATATTCTTTTTCTTATGAGATTACATGACCAAAGCATTGCATTGAGTCTCAAAACAAAAGGGAATATTCAAAAAGTTTAAAAAGACTACGCGACTAACTTAAAACATGAAAAGGATCACATGACTTAAGTGATTTGGATTTCTGAAAAAGGTAACTGCAAATTAGAAGTTGGTTATGAAGAACTAGGGTTTTCTCTTCATATGAATGAAAAATGGCCTAGTACCTAGGGTTTTTCATATCTCCTATTGATTTTATGGCTCAGAGATGAATATTTGCAGTAAAATTTGGTAGTACTTTGGACAGGAATTGACATTTATGCAATAACATCACTGGGAACTCAAAACTTTTATAGCAAGATTTCAAAATAGGAAATACAACCAACAGTGGCTCTTTCTAAGGATGCTTAAATGCAAGTTTATAGCAAGAACCATAGATCTCTGGGAGGCAGACCACGCTTACTAACCTACTACAGAAAGCAAACACACAATAGAAACAAACACACCTATACATATAATACAGAACTATTGTGAATGGAAATCAAATTTTAACTAAAGAAAGATTTCAAGAATTGTCCATGCACTGGCAATTCAAATACCTCTCCATCCATACTCCTTAGGACATATGAATCTTTCTCAAAATTTTGATGAATAACAAAGGGACCTAACCATAATGATTCAAATTTCTTATGTTTCCCTTTGTCTTCAGCCCTTACTTTCCACTGAAGTACCAAGTCATCAGGTTGAAATTTCTTATTACTTGCTCTTTTATCAAATAGGTATTTCATTTTCCCCTATAACATAATGTTCTCATTTTGACTATGTTTTCTGATCTCATCCAGTTTTGCTAGCTGCATCATTCTATCTTGCATAGGTTCAAAGATATCTAGTTCTTCTTCTTGAATAAACTTATATAATGGAAGCAATTTATTTATGGGCATTCTAGATTGCATACCATATACTAGTTGAAAGGGAGACTTACTTTTTGCCTTTTTACTGTGATCCTGTCAACCCATAAATCAAGCTTCAGTTTTGTATGCCAAGCTCTTTTATTTTTCTCAAGGGTCTTTTTCAGTATTTTTGATATACTCTTATTACTGGATTTTGCTTGTCCATTGGCTTGAGGATGATATGGGGAAGAATATGACATCATAATCCCATACTCATCACAGAAATCCTTAAGTTCATCTGACCTGAAGCACATAGCATTGTCCATTACCAATTTTACAAGGACACCAAATCTGGTCAGGATATTTTCCATTAGAAAGTCTGTCACCACCTTACTAGTTGCCCTCTTTGTAGGAATTGCCTCTATCCATTTTGTGAAATAATATGTAACAACTAGTATCCAACTATGTCCACCACTAGATTTTTCTGAAAACTCTCAAATGAATTCAATTTCCCACATGGCAAAATGTGCTTCAACACTTATGAGATTTAGTAATAGGGCGCCTGAAAATTTCAACTTGTTTGAAAATCTTTGACAATGTTCAGATTTACTAACAAAGGCATAAGCATCTTTGGATAAGCAAGGCCAATAATAACCAGCCCTCAAGATTTTATAAGCAGTGGTTTTGGCAGAGTAATGCCCTCCACACACACCAGCATGCATTTCAACCAAGACCTTCTCAGCTTGACTCTGTTCTAGACATAGTAACAGTACACCATTTCTATCCTTCCAATATAGATCTCCTTGCACTAAGGTGTACCTTTGAGCTTGAAACCTGAGATTTCTTTTCTAATTATCTATCATAATCTGAGGGCACTTGGTATTTTTTAGATAGTACATGATATCAACATAATAAGATTATCTTTCAATACTAGTCACTGTTGAATCATGTACCTTTGTATTATTTACTTGAACCAAGTCCAAATTTTCTTGTGTCATTAATTTTTCTAAGCCTTGTCCTCTTACCAATTTGGTAATGTGGATTTTCAAATTAAACTCTTGAATCCTGTTGATCCATTTTCAATGCTTACCAGTCACTTCTGACTGAGTAAGGATATCCTTAACTGTTGCATGAGGTACATATGCCATCACTTTTGTGCAAACCAGATAAGGTTTGAATGACTTTACAACTTTAACCAAAGCATATGCTTGTTTCTCTGTCATTTCATAATTCAACTCTGCAACTTGGAGGGATTTGCTAAAAAATGCAATAGGATGTTCATAACCCTCCTCATCTTTTTACAGTAAAACAACAACAATTGTATGAAAAGATGCGAAAGATAATAATGAGAAATGCTTATTGTAATCAAGAGATCTCAAAACAGGTGCCTCTTGAATTGCTTTTTTTATTTTTTCAAAAGTTGATTGTGCTTCTTCACTCCATTGAAACTTTGCATCATTTTTCAACAGTTTAATTATAGGTTTGACAGTCTCAGCAAAATTAGCAATAAATCTTCTTACAAAATTTATCTTTCCTAAGAAAGATTGTACCCCTTTGATATTTTTTGGAGCAGTGACCTTCTGAATGGCTTCTATCCTCTCTGGGTCAATTCTCACTCCATCTTTTGACACTATATCCCCCAGCAACTTTCCATCTGTAACTGCAAATTGACATTTTCTAGGATTTAGGGAAACACCATATTCCAAAGCTTTATTAAAAAAAATTCTAGGTGTCCACAATGGTCCTCTTCTTTCTTAGAATATGTTGTCAAATCATCTTGATATATTACCATGAACAAATCAATGAATTCTTTGAATGCAACATCCATGGCTCTTTGAAATGTTGCCCCTGCATTTATAAGACCAAATGGCATTCTAATATACACGTATGTCCCCCATGGAGTAGTAAATGTAGTTTTTAATTATTCTGATTCTTTAACTAATACCTGGTTGTAGCTTGAAAAACCATACATCATTGACAACAGCTCACAACTGGTAACCTAGTGTAACATTGCCTCCAAATTAGGTAAAGAGTAATTATCCTTAAGAGATGCAATGTTCAAATTTCTGAAATCAACACAAAGCCTTATGTCACCACTCTTCTTTCTCACTAGGAATAAATTAGAGACCCAAGTTGAATGTCTTATGGGCTGAATAATCCCTTCATCTTTTAACTTCATCAACTCTTGTTGCATTTTGGGAGCCAACAATGGGTTGATGGGTCTATGTTTCTGTCTGAATGGCTTAACATCTAATTTCAGTGGGATTTCATGTTGAAAAAGGTCTTCCCTATAGGCTTTCAAATCCTCATAAGACTAGGAAAACACATGATTATGTTTCCTTAACAATTTTATTAGATTTGATCTAACATGGGAATCTAACCCTTTTCCAATATACACAATTTGAGGAGTAGTTTCTGATCCTAAATTTACTTCCTCCAAATCCTCAATTTTAGCATTGCTCATTTTTTATAAATGATTATCTTGATTACTAAACAATGCTTCTAATTCTACCAGTCCTTTAGGGATTTGATTAGAACTAATTGGACAACCTCATTCCCCAAAACACTATCCCCGCCATCAATGACCTCAAGTAAAGAGTTACAATCTATATGCTGGTCTTCATAATGGTCTAGGAATTGAATAAATCTAAGAATATCTTGGTCATCTTCAAAAACTTTCCAGTTGTAAATATTATCAGGGACAACTGGTCTAGTCTTAATTTCAACTATTGATACCCCACTTAAGGTCAAATCACCAGTCTTTAAAGCAACATTATTTAAAAAATCAGCCATGATGTTTTTTCACCTTTCTATCCAATTAATATTAAAGGCATCAAAAGATTCAATCTGATCCCAAATAGCATGTTTTTGCATTTTCAATCTATCATTTTTTACAGCATATTTGAATCTAATTTGGGCTACTAATAGCTCAGAATCACCATAAAATTTTAAACATTTTATTCCATGCTTAGCAGCAATATCTAACCCCAAAAACAAAGCTTCATATTCAACAGTGTTATTTGTACATTGGAATGGTAACAAGAAAGAGTACTTGAATGTTGTACCTGATGGAGAAATAAATAAGACACCAGCTCCTTATCCTTCTTTGGAACAAGCTTCATCAAACTACATCAGCCATAAACCATCTTGTTGTGTATTCAACTCCTCAATTAAGGGATCAATATTTTTACATTGATGAACACTTTTCTTCACTCTGAAGTTTTCCATGTCTATATCTACACAATATTTAATGTCAGTATCTTCATGTAGCTCAATCATATGGGGTGTCCTACCTTCCCTGGATACCTTGACATTATTTCCAGCAATGTTGAAAGTAGCATAAGATAAATCACATTGGATACTTCCACCCATTGAAGCACTCCATTTCCTTGATAGCAACATGCCATAATGAGGTGGTATATCAACCACCAATACACTCATTGTTAACACTGTGTCAGGACATATAGCTAACCTATAAGGTAAAGCCTCAATAGTACCAACAAAATGGATCTCTCTAGAGTCCATTTCCTGACATCTCCCATGAGGAGTGTCAACTTGTAATCCCATGGATCTCATTATTTCTGCAAGCATAACAGTGTTAGATGCTCTAGAATCTATCATATAGTTTTTAAGCATCTTACCATTAATGACCAGAGTTAAGAAAAAAGGATCAACAATTCCTGCAGAAGTATTTGTATTTAAATAAATCTGAGGGATTCCATAAATCATTCCCTCAGGCTCTTTTCCCTTGTTGTTAGACTTTTTTTCACCACCTTCTGGTCTTTGGATTTTTATTGGAGAAACATTGTTTAGCACTGAAAGAACTTTTTCTTTATGCTCCTTTATTCTCATCATTTCTAGAAATGGAACTTTGATAGTCATTTGTGATAGACATTGACCCATATCAACAGGAGTGTATTTTACATCAGAGGACTTTGATTTTTCAACAATGATATTATTATCCTCTACTTGAATATTCAGAGTTGACTCTTCTTTCTTTGATTTCTTATTTTCAACCTTAGAAGGGGAAGAATTTGTTTCTGGTATTTTAGCTTTTCCCTCATGTACAATGTTTGAATCATTAGCTTTGCTTACAATTTTGACCTTTGGCTTATTTACATTTTCAGCAGGTCCTTCTCTTTTTTGTGTATACTTGGCATCTACTTTGTTTTCTTTGATAAAGATGCCAGCTGGCTAACTACCTACATCACCCACTACTCTATTCATCAAGTTGTAGTTACTTCTTGCCTTATTTACTAAATCAGTAGTGATTCTTTCTCTTTCTTCATCAAAAGGTTTTCTTAATGTTGTAGACTCCTGACTATTTTGAGCATAGCATCTTATATTATCAACCTCTTCATCTTCACTATCAGACAAAACTTGTTGATGATATACTTCTATTCTACCTTGTGAACCATACATATCATGGTTCTCAACTTCATTGTCAGAATATACATCAGGGCATGCATAAGAATCATTCATAGCACATTCATTGTGATCACATAACTCACCTTCTTCACCTTATTATTCTTCACTAGCATTTATGTCTAGAGCAACAACACAGAAATCAAGATTGTGTGGGGATTGACAAGCTTCACACCAATAAGTATCACTGCACATGTTTACATAATTTTTGTGTGAAGGATCAGGGGTCTTATTGTCAAGCTTATCCTTTCTTGGTGGGACAATAGGTTTTCCATCCTTAAACTGGGTACCATAAGGGTGATTTTGCATCCTATTCTGTGGATTATAACTTTTGTAGGATGGCCTATTGTTTTGTGGAGCTTTATATTCCTTATATTCTAGTTCTTTTTGGTTTTCCTACTAAAATGTGCATCATCCCTTCTACCCAATTTCCCTGACACTCTTCTATTCATTTATATATTCATTGCTATCTTGTATGCATTAGTAAGACTTCTGGGATTTTTGTCTCTGAAAGCATACCCCATATTAGAATCAAAAGCATTCAGATAGGTAGAAAGACACACCTTTTCATCAAGTTTCATCTTCTGAAATAGCTTGTGCATGGCTCTTTGGGACCTTGTGTTGAATTCAATGACTTCTTCATTGAATTTTTTCTTTATATTATTGAATTCATTCAACAAGAATCCTTCATTTGTTTTATCACCATACTGATCTTTGAATAAGTCTATTAATTCATCCATAGATGCCACAGACCCATTAGATAGTCCTCTAAACCATTCCCTGGCATCTTCAACTAAGGACTGAACAAAAATTTTCATTAAGACATCTTCATGATTAATATTTAGGTCATCTATGATATCAATAAACTTTCTCAAGTGTACTTCACAAGAAATAACATTATTTCCTGAAAACTTTGGGAGTCTTTCCCCAATATCATATTTGGTACTGTATTAGGGTAACCAGGAATACCAATGAAAGTAAATTGTTTGTACCTTTTTGGATGCAGTGGTTTCCTTTGAAATCTACCATCATCCTAGAAAGTGGCAACTTTGGCTTTTGAATTTGTAGCACTTTCGGCACCAACATAGGAATATCTAGAAGATTGCAAGAAATCAATCTTCTTATTCATTTCTAAAGTGGCAGCCTCTGCTTCTTCTTTTTCTAGCATTTTGGCCATGTTTTCTTTCTCTCTTTTTTATTTCTCAAGATCAATATCTAATTTAGACATTTGTTCTATTGGAACTTTGTGAGTTTTTGGTTCATCTATTTCACTTCCAGTCACCTTCTTTTTCCCTTTATCTTTAGAAGCTTGAGAACCAAAACTTTTGTGAGTGACTGGTGTCTCTTGATCTCTATGAAACCTTTCAACATTCTTTGTTGCTTGATGTCTTAATGATCTTCTTCTTAGTTTATCAACATTTCTTTGATCTTGTTTTTTCTTTTTTTTAAATCTTTCTCTCTTTTCTTAAATTACTGAATGATGGTCAACTGCCTGATTAAGATTCTTTCTTCTTCAGCAAGTTCATCAGAGGGAACTTCAAAATCTAAACTGATAGTATCAGTCCCTTTTCTTTCACTAGAAGTACTGCTATTTGCATATGTTTCCAATCCTAGGTCAGGGTCTTCTTCATATTCTGATGTGTTCCCGTCATGACTGGATTGGGTTGAATATTTTCTTATAGTGTTGTCCTTTTCTTTTCTTGGAGATGAGTTATCTATATTAGCTTGGTTCTTTTCTCTCCAAGATATTTTCTCTTTTCTCTCCAAGACGTTTTAGGGCGAACTGGAATGGACAACGTAGGGCACAAAGTACAGATTGGATATTTTATTTTTGGGTGCTCCTTGGCCAGTAAAGCCCTGTATTCGAGCCGCCTGTTGTCCATTTGATTACAACATGATGTCGATGAGCAATAAGAAAAAGATTTCGTCAATATCTTCCACAATGTTCAACACAATCTTTCTGAGGATGATGTCCTTTCAACCTAACCTTATAACTGTATTTACGTGAATTTTCAAGGTGATTTAAAGTTTTTTATTTGAATGTAATTGTTTTTTCTTGAGTATCAAACAAGCTAAACAATATTTGAATTCAAGTTTATGGTGAAATTGAAACTGTTTTGTTTATATATTACACTATGTTGTATTGTTAATTGAATATAAGTATGAAATATATATATATATATGAGACATGGCACTATTTAATTATAAGATAATAAATAAAGTATTTTTTAAGCGAATAACTATTTGATATTTTTCTATATCCAGAAATTAGTTATACTACACAGTCAAATGTTCTTTTTGTAAATAGGTTAATGTCATATTCCAAAGATTTTGCCTCTGGAGTTAGTTTTATGTGTTCATAATCGATGATTATGTAGTATCCTCAAGATTACTTATGAATCAATTTTTTTTATAGAATTCAAACAAGTAAAACTTGTCACATGTTCAAACTCAACTATTATATGTGTTCATAATTGATGATTATGTAGTATTCTCAAGATTACTTATGAATCAATTTTTTTTATAGAATTCAAACGAGTAAAACTTGTCACATGTTCAAACTCAACTATTAGATAACTTTTAAGAATTAGCATTATTTTCAATAAATGCTTCTTTATCTTTATATGAAGATATAAGATTTTAGGTTTTGTAGTATAAAGGCGAATAAATAGTCCAAGTAGGTACCTATTTTTTAACTTCTACTCAATTCTTATTTATTGTAAGAGATACATTATTTTTATTTTCAAATAACATTGTAAAATGACATATTTACTGATATATTTTTTATTTACTTGTTAGTTAGTTAGTTATTTTAGAAGATACATATCTATAGCTACGCATACAATTGTAATGAGAATGACAATCATAGTTTCGTAATTTATTGTATAGATATGTTGAGGCAGAGGACTATTGTAGTTGATGACTTATTCAAGCATGTTGATCTTTACAGAATTCATGGTGAAGAAAGAACTACCTATTTTTCTGCAAAATGATTATTACAGGAGAAGGGTCTAATTGCATATCGAACACCTTCAGTAATAAATTTAAATAATTTCTATAGAGATTCAAAAGTTTTTGGATTGGTCAGTTGTAATAAATGCAATCTAGCAGAAATACATGATGTCCCAGGCGAGATGTGGTTTCGGCCAGCTTCGGTAGTATTAGAAATCGAGTACACCTCTCTACTACACGGACATGGACAATTGTGGTTAGAACAAATGCTTCGAGGTTCGCAAATCAGTACTATGAGTTTGTGAAATCAACACTACCATGGTCAAATTTTCCGTTTGCAGTTTTCTTCTCAGTCAAACACCACATGGAATCATCAGGTTGTACAAAGATGGGACCACAAGGAGTTTATCTGACTCTGTCACTGCATGAATGGATAAGGAAAATTGTTGGGGAGCAAATACCAACATGGACACAATCAATTTGTAAATTTTATCCGACAAGGCATCCTAGCACGAGTTGTTGGAATCTACAACGTCACACGCTCGAGCATCTATATTGGTTCGATGTTCTAGACCCCGTGGTTGAAGATTTCGTTGCACCTAATGTAGTCCACTGCAGATGTGATAATCACTTTAACTAGGACATCAACTTAGCTTTGCAAAAAATAGTCAATGTGGCATGTTTTAGAAAACATCAAAATAATTCTTAATCAAAGTATGAACTATGTGTGTGATTGTACTGCTCAATGTAAATGTCTAGGGAAGAATAGTTCAATGTAATCAAAGTATGAACTATGTGTGTGATTGCATTGTTCAATGTAAATGTCTAGGGAAGAATAGTTCAATGTAATCAAAGTATGAACTATGTGTGTGATTGTATAGTTCAATGTAATCAAAGTATGAACTATGTGTGTGATTGCATTGTTCAATGTAAATGTCGAGACAAATCGACTTTCCATAACATAACTATACAATATTGTCATTGAATATATATTATACTATCGACACAACCATTGCACCCCTCAAAAGTTGCAAGTGATATAAGTGTTCAAGTCTCAACATTTACTTACACTTCTGTTTAATTAAAATTAAATTTCCTATTAAAAAAATCTCTCCATGTACTATACATACTTGTATGGTATTGGCTAAATAGCAAACTAAAACGTAAAACATAATAAGGAAGTTGAAAAAAAAAGTAAGTGTCCCCCTTGGTAAGAAATACGTTTTAGTTTGCTGCATAGACGTTTCCATACTTGTACACTATTCACTCTTTCTTGACAAGAAAGAGTTTAAAGCATATGGATCCTTGACAAGAAAGAGTTTAAAGCATATGGATCCGACGACATGTCTTGAATCATCTTTGTGCCACGTCTATTGATAATTAGTGCTAAGTCACGATATTGCTATCAGGATTAAACTACACAGTTGAATCCTGATAGCAATATCACAATTTGACTTGCTGTGGAAAATATCTCCTACTTAGTGCTAAGTCGCTATTTCGTTCATTCTATTAATCAACAAGTACTACGATCACCTCTCCGCAATTAACAACAATGCTCGACGATCATGACAGCTACAGCCTGCATGCAGTACAGCAATTTAATTTCAATCTCGATAATCGGTATTGTGCATGTGAGTTATGTAAGCTGGCCTGTCTCTGACAAATTAATTTTATTCTCGATCATCGGTATTTTCATTACATTTTCAGGCAGCCTTCTTTTAATTGAGACTGATAATGTTGGTTATGATGAGGAGGGCAAGCAAACAGCAGAACTGTGAAGGGTTTTTATATTTCGTGTCTCAGGTGCTACGTATTTTTATGCAGTTAACCCTTTTCTGCTTTTACCAGCGGTGTCGGAGAAATATTTAAACGAAATATCATTTATTTTTTAATTATCAGAGACGAACCATAAAGCACTTATTGCTTCCGGTTTGAAACTCCTTTACAACGACCTTTCCTTATAAGCAGTGAAACCTGGGGACCACCCCCACCAAAAGCTTGAAGTACCTGTCCCTGGGACGTCCGCACGAGGTTCTTGGTGTATCCGAGTACCTCCATCTCTGCCATTCCGCAACCACGCTGTCACAGGGATGGATACTTGCTTCAATTTCTATTTGAATTTTGATTTTTGAATGTTACTAGGTATGTACTATGTTACTGGTTCGTGTTGGGATTTTGCTTTGTTCAAGTATTTTAATTTGATATGTTATAAAAAACATCATTTCATAACTAGCATTTCAAGCACTATATGCACAAAAAAGTATTAAAATTTGTTTATAATTTTTATTTTGAATTTGTGTTTTTGTGCAGAAACCCACATAAGAAGGGCCAAAATTGTAACAGTTTTTTTTTTCTGTCAAGCACCATGGTGCTCCTGCAAGAACTCCCATAGAGAATATTTGGCACAGCTCACCCAAGCGGCAGGTAAGGATTTTTTTATTAATCCTTGCTTAGGCAATGAAGCTTGTCCGTGTCTAAACAGATTCCTTTACTTTTCCTTTCATCATTAAATTTATATTTTCAACACGTTCAATCTCCCTAATGAGGATTGTAATCCGTTTGTGCATTGATTCCAGAATACGTTATATCGGTAATGCTGAATAAATTATATACCCCGGTGGATATCATTATCTAATGTTTAGTCATTTTAAATTAAAATAGCTTTGTAAATTTAGGAAGCCCAACCTTCCCACGTCCTGGTTGCAGATCCCTTCAGAAGTTACTAACCCCTATGGGCTATATGACAGAAAATCCATGTAGTAATAGTAAACCCTGTTTTCATGTTTTTATTCGTTAGCGTAGACTGTAAAATAACAATAGTTTGTTATTTTTCTTTGGATGAAAGATATTTGCTAACCATACTATTTATTTGTTTGTGTTTTTCAAATGCAATAGTTGTCATCCCCAAGCTAGCTGTACGTTTAGCAGGTGAAAATTTTACCGAAAATCGCATAATTTATACAACTGTCAGTCTTGCAAGTGGAAAAAATTTTAGGTGACAGTTCAAATACTAAATTATCAGTTCCCTCCCTCAAAATTTAAATTCGATCTTGCAAGTGGTAAAAATGTTAGGTGATAGTTCAATGTTGATGTAGTTTTATTATATGCTTCTCGTTTATATTTATTTCATTATCTCGAATTCATGCAAAAAAAAAAAAAAAATTCCCTTACAATACATACATGGAGAACCACAGACATAGTATATGTATCTGTATAGATATATTTAGGAACTGCCTAAAGTCGCTTTTCTGGTTAAACATATTGTTTGGGATGATGTAAATGCACTTCAAGCTCTCTGAAATGAAACTTCGTCTGACATGTTTGGAGATTATAGCCACTTTAGTGAATGGTATAGGAAACTACAAGGAACGTCAACTCTTATCTACACATTATAAGCTACAATCAAATTGATGACAATTTATAAGAAGATTTTTTTCATAAATTTTCCGTTTTAGCCCCGTTTGATTGAGGAATTAGAATTTGACTCAAAACCTGAACGGAAGTGGAACCTTCAACTACAACATCTGATTAAAATTCACTTCCAAATATGCTTTTGATTGATGTTTATACTCTTATCCAAAGTTCCAATTCACACATTGGTAGGGAGGATGCTGGCAAACGTTGAGGAGTTGGCTGTAGGTTGCATTTGCTTAAAAATCTCTAAGGACTTTTCAGAAAACCCATTTTGAACATATCCTGCAATCATTACATTCCATGGGATCGTAATCTCCCCTTTTGAATTCTCCTTGTATTTATTAAATAATAAAATCTAATTCACAATTATAGCAACACAATTAATCATAAATATGATATCAACTTCATAAACTAACAGTTTATTTTAATTTATATATTATATTTAAAATGTATTTTGGAAAAGAGGGAACTCGTCCTTTGTATCTGCTATTAATAATCCTAATTATCCTAATTTTGCAGTGATCTATCTTAACTAAAATGTCTTTGAATGTCTCTCAATCTGCTTGAATCAGGAGGTTTTTGTCCAGTAACTCAGCAATGAGAAATTGTGGGTTTCTGTCCTTCAATTTCTGCTATGAGGGGTTTCTTCCTCAAGTTAAATGAACTACTGTTCCATGCTCCAAAGGAGTAATTATCAATATAAAAGATGTATTCTTTTTGTGATGATCTGCCCACTCCTCCTTTTTGGGTTTCTTTTTATACCTTTTGTATCCAATAGTCATAGTTCTTCATAATGCCTCTTGCTTTTTAATTAAATTATACTTATACTTTATATTTTAAAATTTAAATTTGTTATATTTAAAAATATAATATTTTTATTTATTATTGTTATAATTTATAATCCCATTTTAAAAGGCGGACATCATGCCCTTCCCAAGATTGCTTGACGTCAAGCTACCACAACTAGGATGCTAAAGAAATTCTTCTGCACTTGACTGAATCTTCCTAGAGTTACGAGGAATACAATAAATATTTTTTATAATGTAATGTATTTTGTCAACTGTCTATTTGATGCTAAATCTTGCTGAACAACTTTGCCTCAAATAGGTTTGCTTGATGATTCATTTTGCCCCGTTGAAGTTAAGAACTTAACTCTACTGTCTTCTGAATCTTTCATTTTGTTAACTGTTTTCTGAATCTTTCATTTTTTATTCCCAATTAATGTAACCATTCCCAGATTGCTTATTGTTTGTTGATCTAACATAGGAACTATTGAAACCTTTTGTTTAGCTTGTTTAGATTGTGGCTCTAATGTATTTACTTCCTCATTTGCTGGAAAAGAGTTTGTTGACCCAAAACTTTTTGAAATAAGGCTAATCGAAATGTCCTTCTCAAATGCAAAATCATCCTCAATGCTCTTCACAAAATCAATCAATGACACCATGTGGAAGTTTGAAAGATATTGCATGAATTGTTGCATCTTCCTTCTCTTCCTGTGCAACAAGTGGAACCCCTTTTTGTCTTTTCTTCATTGATATTTTGGCGACACATGCTATCATTAAAAACCAATAACACATCTCCTAAACTCTTTATCTTCAACTTGCATTTTAGGTTCCTCTTGTTCTTGTTGCTCGTTGGTTTGTGCATTTTCTTGTAGTTCTAGTCCTGGCCCTTCTTTATCTTCTTCTTATGATGATCTCCCCCCAGGATTTCCATGTAATACCTTCTCTCTCTAGTAGTCATTACTCTTCATAACGCCTCTTGCCTTTTTATTAAATTAATATAATCTCATTAGAAAAGGGGGCATTACAGATTAACTCCGTCATTCCAACCAATAAATTCTATTGTCAATCAACTAATTCTATCGTCTTTATTATCTCATCATTCCAACCAATAAATTCTATTGTCATTTGTCAATCAACTAATTCTATCGTCTTTATTATCTCATCATGCCACCGAATCATCCTTAAATTTTGAGAGACAAACTAACAAACTAACAATGTTTCTCAGTAAAGATATGTTACTGAAATTTCAAATCAAGATGGAACTTACCCTAGCAACTCTAGTCAAACCCTTAAAATGAAAATCATAGATAAGCAAACCCAAAATGTTTGGGTTTTAAAGGATCGACTACTTGGGAGTGACATCATCAAGGTTGGGACTGATGATCATGGCATAATCTCTAGAAGCCCTGGAAAAGGAGCCATGATCACCCACATGTTGCTCCATGTTGCAAACCACGATGCCCTTAGTAACAGATATCAAAAGCAGGGCGTTCCCCACAGTCAGAATAGCCTTACTGAACTAACTAATTGCCTAGAAATTAGCTAGTGTACATTTCCTTAGCAGTGCTAAATAGCTATTTTTTCCTGTAACGAAAGGGATACTGAAGTAGATGCGGCAGAGGGGAATAAATAATTAATTAGCTCATGATTATACATTCACATGTAACCAATTGTAAGAAATCAATTTTAATTTTCTCTCCTCGTTTCACTCATAAATCAAAGATAGTTAGCAAAGTTGAAATGAGTCAATCCCAGTCATGTCCATATCAATCCACCTTTCACTCATCAAAAATAAATTTTAATTATCCTCTCCTCATTTCACTCATAAATCAAAGTTACTTAGCAAATTTGAAATGAGTCAATCCCAGTCATGTCCATATAGTCAATCAACCTTTTCACTCATCAACCAAATTAGTTAACTAATTAAATTGATTAACTTAATCAAATTAATTGACTGAACAATCAAATTAATTGATGGATCAATCAAACTAGTTAATTAGTCAGTCAAATTAGTTGACTAATCAATCATTCGAGTTAATTAGTCAGTCAAATTAGTTGACTAATCAATCATTCGAGTTAAATAGTCATTCATAAATAAGTGTAAATCAAATCTTTATCACCTCAAAATCTACAAATCCAGCACACCTTTCAAGAATTTGGGCAGCACTTAGAAAAAAAGTTAAAACCTTTGATTCATTTATGAATATTTGAACCAAATCATCATTATATCAGTTGATCATCTATTCCATAAAAACATTAATAAACTAACCTAGCTGACCAATGAACTAACTTGATTGTTTCAATCAACTAATTTGATTGCTTAAGAGTAAACTTGATCAATTATTTAGTTAACAAATTTAATTAATTAGTTAACAAATTTGATTGATGAGTGGAAAATGACACTAACTAAGTGTGGGATTGACATATTAGTTAACATTTTGACTGATGAACGAAATGTGAGTGATGATGAGTAGAATTATTTATTTATTTTGATTGGATATATGATTAATTAGAGGCTAATCAATTGATTAATTAATTAGACATGGGGTGATATTAGGGGGAATTATATAATGTAATCAATTAATCAAGAAAGCAAATTAACATGAAGTTGATAAATCAATAGTATGATGAGATGATGGGAATAACTTGACAACAGAATTGGTTGATTGACAAATGCTGATAGACTTGATCGATTGAAATGATGGAGTTAGTCAATAGCATGAGTATGGTGATTTAATGAGATGATCACAACAAAATTAAGGTGACAGACTTTAGTTATCTGCACTCGATATGGAGAAAATGAATTTGGCGAAAAGGCTTTAGAAACTTTCAAGCAAATGCAATTGGCAGGTGTAAAGCCAATTTCTACAACCTTTGATAACATCCTCTCTACCTATGTCAAAATGGAAGCTTTCAAAATAGGGTATGGACATCCACCGAGGCATAGACAAAATGTGGTGGTATCCCTGAAAAAATTGTGGTTGTGGTCTCATGGTGTGCAATGATTGCAGGATATGCTGTCATGTCCCCTTTTTGAAATAAGATTTAATAATAAACAACAATAATTAAATTTACATATCAAAGAATAAAAATAAAATTTAAATTAAAAAGTATTAAAGAATAAAATAAAAATATAACATAATTAAAGGGGATGGTGTAATGACTGGTCAACCGTTTTTGCCAAAAGTTTAATGACTGGTCAACCATTGAGATATATAAGGGAGAAGAGAACTTCATTGAAAGGGGATGGTGTAATATCCCCAACTGGGACTTTACTTGATTTACCCTAAAATTCCCAATTAGGGTTTGGATTGTGCTTGGAAATGGCAATTTACTTACTTAGTCTCTGTAATGTTCTCTGCTAGGAGGCCGCCAATTCCCAATGATTAACATACAATACTATGCATTTAATTCAGATTAAATAAAGAAACAATGAATGATTCATAAAACATTTGATTGGTTAACATACTTAAGCCCCAATTCCTTACTTCTCATCTAAACATCAACTCTAATGAGGATGGGGATTTATTTGTCATAGGGTGCTTGGACACCAATCTACAAGTAGGCTCCCTCAAGGCTTCAGGACCCATCCATATCTTTTTGGGATTCACCTACCTTGGGAGGGTTTACTCCACCTCTCCCTATTCAACACCAACCTATCCTCTTGAAGGGCCTATAACGATTGATTGGATTGGGCTATGAGTATACTGGTATCTCCTATATATATATATATATATATATATATATATAATGAGAGACCAATCATAGTCAAGCCAAATCATTATGCATTATATCAGTATATAAGTCTGTTGTTTGCCTTATAGCAGTCTGATCTGCTGCTTATATTCAGATATCTATTTTACTGAATGTCTTATTCTTTCTTCTTCAATATTGATCCTTGTGGATTAAATGAAGAGATAAGTTTACAATTCCATTCTATATTGATCCTCCCATTCCATTTGATCCTTCTTCCCCCTTATAACTTCCCATGTGAGAGAGAGGTCACACCTCTTCATCATCTCTGCCTTTTGGCAAGAGTCAAAAGATCTTTCATAATTACAACCCTTTCGAAGAGTCAAAAGACCCTTCATAATTACAATTGTTTCAAAGAGTCACAACCCTGAACATAATTACAACCCTTTCGAAGAGTCACAACCCTTCATAATCACAGCTTTCTTGAAAGAGGCACAAGTCACAACCCGTCATCATTGCTGCCTTTTGAAAGAGTCACTTCCTTTATTGTCGTTCACATTCCTTTCTTTTTCCATTAATCCTTCTTTAACTCCTATGCTCTCCCCTTCTTCCTTCCTCTCTATCCCTTCCAAATGAACTCTTCTCCCTTTTATATCTTATTTTGAGGGAGTCACATCTCTTCTTTACATATCTCTTGTTTCCATTCCATATTGATCCTCCCATTCCATTTGATCTTTCTTCCCCCTTATAACTTCCCATGTGAAGGAGAGGTCACACCTCTTCATCATGCTTGCCTTTTGGCAAGAGTCACTTCTTTACATATCTCTTGTTTCCATTCTATATTTATCCTCCCATTCCATTTGATCCTTCTTCCCCCTTATAACTTCCCATGTGAAGGAGAGGTCACACCTCTTCATCATGCTTGCCTTTTGGCAAGAATCACGACCCTTCATAATTGTCCCTCTTTTGAATAGTCGCAACCCTTCATAATTACAACCCTTTCGAAAGAATCACAACCCTAGACTATTGCTGGCTTTGGAAAGAGTCACTTCCTTATTTTCTTCACATTCCTTTCTTCTTCCATTAATCCTTCTTTAATTCCTATTTTCTCCTCTTCTTCCTTCCTTCCTATATCTTTCAAATGAACTCTCCTCCCTTTTATATCTTATTTCGGGGGAGTCATAACTCTTTTTTTTTGGTTGGTAAGGGTTTTTGTATATTAATATCAAAGGAAATTACATCACATTTACATATTAGTTTCAAATTAAACTTCCTACTACACTATATATTCGGGCATTTACCCATCATGTTGCATTCAAATTCATTCCACTAAGTTTGAAGATTGTAAACTAAAACTATATCATCTATTACATTCTATGCATTGACACAGAATCCCCAAAAACTTATCCTTCTGATTGTTTTCGCTTTCCACCCGCACTGTTAGCTTCCTGTCATTCTATAGTGGGAGTATTTATCCTCCAAAAAACCTGCTCAGCATCCTATTATCCTGCCATTTCTCCATATATTTATCAAAAAAACATGGAAGAAATAAAGGAGCAAGAAAGAGGGGAGCATGTGAATCAAGGAAGGATTAATGAAAGAAGAAAGGAATGGGAAGTAAACAAAGGAGTGACTCTTTCAAAGGGCAGAAATTATCAAAGTCTGTACTCTTTCAAAAGGTGCTAATTGTGAAAGGTTGTGACTCTTTCAAGGGCAGAAATTCTTAAGGGTTGTACTTTTCAAAAGGGAGATAATTGTGAAAGGTTGTGACTATTGCTGAAGGGAAGACATGACGAAGAGGTATGATCTCATCCCTCACATTGGAATATATAGAGGAAAGAGGGTTTCATTCGAGGAAGACATCCAAGAGAGGTCGATTTGGAAAATAATTTATTACCCTCAAAGGGTAGCAACAAAGGGTGGTGAAATGTCCCCTTTTTGAAATAGGATTTAATAATAAACAATAATCATAATTTAAAAATATAAAAGAATAAATTAAAATATAACATAATTTAAATTTAGTTTGAATTAATGAAGGGCCAAAAGGCATAAAAGAAAACGTGACTCCCTCAAACATGAGACATAAGTAGGGAGAAGAGAACTTCATTTGAAAGGGGAGAGAGGAAGGAAGAGAAAAGGGAAGGTGTGGTTCAAGAAATAACTAATGGAGGATAAAAAGGAATAAGAAGAAAATACGGTAGTGACTCCTTCATAAGGCAAAGTTATGAAGGAATGTGACTCTTCAAAGGGTGGTAATTATCGAAGCTTGCGACTCTTTCAAAGAGCAATGATGAAGAGCTGCAACTCTTCCCCACATTGGATGGTAGAAAGGGGAGAAGGTTTCATTTGAGGAGGACATTCAAGGGAGATCAATGTGGGCAATAATATATTATTCTCAAAGGCAGCAATGAAAAGTGATGACTCAATTGTTATGAAAGGTGGTGAGCCTCTCACCAATAAAGTATAAAGGAGATTGCATTCCAAACATTGAAGGAAGATTTATCAATCATCATCCTTTTTCCATCAATCATTGATCCCTGAGGAAATCAAGCAAACAATCATCAAATCCACATCAATCATCACTTCATCTTGGGATCAAGAAAACATACAATTCAGCAATCAAGCATCACTCTATCAAATCAACACCTTCAATCATCATCCACCAATATATCAAACTAGCATTCATTATATCATCACTCTTTGATCATCTAATCACAATTACTTCATCATAACTCACCAACACCTCGAATCATCAGATCAAAGGAATTCATTCAATCGATCAATCATTCAACAACAATCGAATGAACAAGGCACATCATCCTTAAGGAAGTAATCATATACATAAAATCATCAAATATAGGCAAGTGCAGCCATCACTCAAGAAGAGAACATCCAATCATGCACAGGAAAGTAGCAGACTTCATCTAACAATCTAAATAATTGCTCTTCTGGTATACATATTGCCTACGCTTTATTTGTCAACATTTATCCCTTATATAAATATTTTACTTGGTAAAGATGTAACCCTAACCCTAACTTGTTGCAATTGTGATTCTAGGGTAAATCCGGAAGGGAACATTGCAGGCGGTGACTCAAGTCTTATGAAAAGTGGTGACCTTTTCACGAATGAAGTATAAAAGAGATCATTCCAATCATTTAAGGATCACTTCTCAATAATCACTCATGAATCTACAAAGCAATCATCACTTGGAAAATCAAGCAAACAACAAACCAGAAAACCACTCTATCAAATCAGCATTCATTCAATCATTAGTCACCAATATATCAAACCAGAATTCAATCAATCATTCAACAATAATTGAACGGTCAATTCTGATTTGAATAGAACTCAAAAAAAAGTGAATCAATCTAAAATATTAAGGAAAGTGAATGGTATGCAATATTATTGTATTTACTATTTATTTATAAATCTGTTAGGAAGATGTAGCAGTACCGACCTTCCCTTTGTTGATGTTATATAGCATCGAGAGTTATCTTTCTCCTAAAGGCGAATCACTTGTCCAAGAACCGCGAAGGGTCTTGCATTTGGAAATTGAAAAGACTTGCATGGAGATGTGAAGAGACATCCATTTGAAATGAAGAGACTTGTGCTTGGAATGTAAAGAGTTTTCAGTTTTGAAGATGAAGAGTCAAGTCTTCTATATATTTCTTTGTCTTGTGCATTGGTTGGGTGTTAGACACGCATTATATTGCTGGTTCTGTGTGTAGTAGATGGATTGCTGGTTCAATTTGAAGCATTGTACACAAATCTCTATGCTTTTATCAATAAAGCATCATTTCTTGTGTGGCTGGGTTTTTCCCCTCAAGTTGGAGGGTTTTCCCAAGATAAATATTAGTGTCTTTTTGTGTCCTCTATTCTTACATGTTTTGTGTTAAGAATCTTTTGTTTCACTGCTATTCTGGTTCATAACATTAACACCCTTATCAAGTGTTCCACCCCAAGGTGGATTGCTATGTGGGCCAAGGAGTTGAATTGTCTTGGATGGTTGTTTGGTGCCCGTGGGCTTGGTGGAGGAAGATACTCTCCAGGTGTCGTAACAAGAATTATAAGATTAGTAATTATTTGTTTAAATTTCATAAAGCAATCATGTTAGGAACTGACAAGGAAACATAATAGTGAGATGCAGGAGTACGGATTCACTCAATTAATTAGACCACCCATTGAGTTAGATTGCTTGTGGGCCAAGGGGTCTGATTGGTTTGGTTGGTTGTTTGGCGCTTTTGGACTATATCCCCTTCCTAATTTGCCCTAGAATCACAATCACAGCAAATTAGGGTAAGGGTTACGTCTTACCAAGTAAATATGTATATTATTAATGTGATCCTAGATTTCAATCCTGCAATCATAAGCAACAAATGAATGTGTGTGTGTATTGGGGGGGGGGGTTAGACAAGATCACATGATATTCATATACTATTTATAATATTATACAAGCATATTATGGATTGGAGGAAGAAACATGATAGGTCTGCCTAAAGCCATTTGTACAATAAGCCCAAGAGTGGATGTCTGCCAGAGCCCTCTTTCCTTGCTTAGTGAGTTGCTTGTACTTACTTTCCTTATCGTCTCATTCTCCTTGTACTTGCTTTCCTTATCAATGTCTCATCCTCTGAAAGACCAGTGCCATCTTGCGGAGTTGGCTGGAGGTCGTAATGGGGTTTCTTGGTTCTTCTATGTAAGTGGCCTCTTGTCCCTAGGAGCTAGTTATATGGTCAACTCTAGGGTGGCCTACTTACATAACCCTTTTATAACCCACCTCTTACACTTAAGCATTATCTATTGTGCATAAGCAACATATATATATATATATATATATATAACAATTGATTGTGAGAATGAGAGTGCTAAGAAAGGAAAATCTGATATAATATCAGTCTGTTGTATTATGCCTGATCTGAAGAGAAATACCTTTGGTGTTGATCGTAGAATTATGTGCTCTTATGCTGAATGCTTCGATCTTCCTTGGTAATTGTATTTGTTTTCTGAACGTGTATTAATCTGACAAAATGTCTGCTGATTGTACTCGAGTGATTGGAGGATTAATGGATCAATGCAGGATTGATGAATTCAGGAGTGATGAGTGATAAATCATCCTTCAATGCTTGGGATGAATTCTCCTTTATACTTCATTGGTGAAACGGTCACCACCTTATTATTCACCAATGGATCTCTCTTGGATGTCCTCTTCAAATGATACCCTTTTCACCATCATATCTTCCAATGTGGGGGAGAGTCATGTCTGCCATTTGCGATGGTTACAACCTTTCACAATTACCACCCTAAGTATGCCTGCGTATACTTACTTCTCAATTCACATCAACACATTCTTCTATCTCTGCATATACATTTCTTTTATGTGTGCATATATTCCTCTTCCATATCTGCATATACTCTTCTTACAATTCTGTTATTAACTCTTCTTACAATTATGCTTGCAACCTTTCTTTGATGATCTTCCCTTTTATCTTCTTAATATAAACTCTTGCTCTCTCAAATGCACACAACTTCTTAATATTTTTTCCCAGGGGGTACTGTCTCTGTCTCTTCCACTTTCTTAGTTAATCCTTAACGAATCTTGTGTCTCTTCCACTTTCTTAGTTAATCCTTAACTAATCTTGATTGCTGCTCTTTATTTCTGAATTCTTTTCCAATTACAACCTGATTATTCCATATTTCATTTTCCAATTTTCCTTGCCCCATCCATGTCCCCTTTCAAATGAACTCTTCTCCCTTGTATATCCTTTGCTCCATCCATGTCCCCTTTCAAATGGACTCTTCTCCCTTGTATATCCTATGTTGAGGGAGTCGCAACTCTTCACTGCATGCCTCTTGACCTTTTATTAAAATTAATTAAATTATAATTATATTTTATTATTTATTTATGTTCTAATTTTATTAATTATCATCTATTACTAAATCCTATTTCAGAAAGGGGATCCCTCTCAAGTTCAATACCTATTATAGTGTGCATAGTAACAATAGGAATCATCATGAACATTTCATTGATGTTAGTTGATTATTTCTTTTAAGTTCAATACCTATTATGTAATTTAGATGCAATTTAGTTATAGAATGCTCTTTGTAAATAAATCGTATTGTTGGAATTTTTATTTTTGGACAAAAATATGGTATATTCCAAAAGGGGACATTACATGTGCACATAGAGGATTTGTTGAAAAGGCTTTAGAAATTTTCAGGCTAATCCAATTGGCAGGTGTAAAGCTAGATTCAACAACCTTTGCCAGCATCCTCCCTGCTGATAAAATGGGAGCTTTGGAACAGGGTATGGACATCCATCAATGCATGATGAAGATGCATTTTTGTCAAACATTATGGTTGGCAATGCTCTGGTAGATATGCATTTAAAATTTGGAAGCACAAACAAGGCATGCGAACTGTTTGACAGAATGCTTCAAAGATATGTCGTCTCATGATGGACTGCAGTGATTGCAGATTTCCGATTGGCAGGTATAAAGCCAAATTTTTTGCCGGTGTCCTCCCTGCCTATGTCAAATTTGGAATAGGGAATGGTTGGGCATCAAAGCTTAATGGAGTGGGGTTTTTTTTGCCAGATATTATACTTTGAAAAGCCCTGGTAGACATGCATGCAAAATGTGGAATCATAGACAACACACCTGAATTGTTTGACAGGAGAGATGTAATCTCAAGGAATGAAATGAAATGATTGCAGAATGTGCACAAAATGTATTTTCATTTTGCAAGGAAGCTCTCAAAATCTTTGAATTATATGAGCTTGAAGCACGCTCAAACACGTCCTAACGTTGTAAGCTTTGTATGTGTTCTAGTTAGTGGATGAGGGCTGTACATACTACAAATATATGAGTAATTCTTATTGCATTACATATATAATTGATCAATAGGTGTTCATGGTTGACCTTCATGTCTGTGGTAGCTATCTTGAGGACACCCTTTATTAAGATGTCAGTTAGACCTGTGGTTTTGTTGCTATTATGCTTCTGGGAAAAATTGTGTGCAGATTTTTAACATCAACGTTTCAGATCATACTCCATGATCCATCATCAGGATGAGAGAGTTTAAGAATGCAAAGAGTTTTACACCTGTGGTTGTCGTGTGGACGTGTTTTCTTGGTACCTGTAGATCATATATGAAAATGAGCTGAGTATTTGCAACACTACTTTTTTTAGTTGGATGCTAAGAATGCTGTGACTTATATCCTTCTCTAAAACATCTATGCAGAATTGGACATATGTGTGAGGTTCAAATGCTAAGGGAATTGATGTACTAAAAAGATACCTGGATGTAGTTGGATTGAAAGCCATAAAATAGTACAGGCTTTTCGTGCAGGAGACAGATCACATCCACAGACACGAGATCTCTTAAGGAGTTAGAAAGTGGAGTTTTTCCCAAGAATTTTTTTTTTTTTTGAGAATACAAGTTTGCAATAATTAAATTATTTTTTTGAAAATACAAGTTTGCAATAATTAGAGATAAGTAATCTTCGGAGGGGTTGTGTGCATCTTCAGAGGGTTTATTTGCTACTTCTGATCATGGCAAACTTCCCATTAACTTATGCACAAGTATGCTCTTGAATGATCTCACATTGTGATTAATTTTCGGTCACTATAACTTTCACAAGATCTCTCTTGAATGATTTCAAATTGTGGTAATTTTTTTTACCTGTATTGTGTGGAAGAAAGTTGAAGTTCCTTGTAGTTTTCTATTGCATCATGGTATCAGGTAGGTGTGGCTCTGCTAACTCATTTTCATTCAGATTCTATGTTCGTTAATCATTATAAAAATTCTATTGAAATAGCGAGACAAATTGAATGTCCGATTCTATGTGCTTTTTCTTCTGATGAGTTTTTCCCTCTACAAGAGGATTGAATGCTTCATATGAATTGTGCTCTGAATGATTTTCTGGATTGCGGAAGAAAACTTCTGTTTGGACACTGGCAAAGCGAGCCTAATACTCTTATCATTTTGACATATTGTGCAGGTTTCTTAACCTTATGAAGCAAATTGGCTGAGGTACCTTATGATAAAAATCAGTCCAGCTTCTGAATTGATTTGATCACATAGCTTGTTGAGCCATACGCTGTTATATTTTGGAGATTTCTTCAGAAGTACGCTGTTGTATTTTGGAGATTTCTTCAACTTCTGAAGAAAAACCAACAGTTATCTTCATCTTTTGAAGAAAATTGGTCTAGATAATTCATTGGATTGCAAACATCCTGGTTTCTTGTCAAATTAAGTGCTTTATTATAGAGTATGTATGCTTGTATACACTTGACTATTGGAGCGAATGGCCCTGGTTTTCAAAATTCTTAAGCTGCATTACCCATCTTTATTTCCAGCATTGCCGTTACTATAACTACGAGGTCTGCTTTAACTCACGTGAAGGGAAATGCAAGGTCTGTCCTAGACATGTAATTATTTCTTAGACATAAGCTCTCTATGACCAGTTCGGGGTATGTCTCCTGACTATTTATCAAGGATAGGATTGAATGGATTGATATGCTCTCCAAGTTAACTGGATGGGTTTACGCTCTTCTAAACTTGAGGGATTTGCAATAAAAGGAAATTTCGAAAATCCTTTAGTTTCACAATTACCTATCATTTTTTTTCCTCTTTCTTGCTTTTGTAACATGGCATGAGTAGTAGTTTATTGGAGTCGTTCCTCATTTATCATTTAGGAAATGAGTAGTAGATTCTTGGAGTCTTCCTCATTTAGGAAATGTTATATGTAATCGAGTAGTAGTTTCTTGGAGTCGTTCCTCATGTAGGAAATGTTATATGTAATGCAACACTACCTTTAAGGGTATTTTTATTTTTATTTTGAGTAGATTGAAACTTACGGCACCTTTTCCCACCAAATATCTTTTGTTTATACTCCATTTATTTTTGTATATTTGTTTGAAAGGGATAATTGTTGTAACATTTTTGGGTTCAGTTGTGGAATTCTTGTTGGTGTCATTCCTCATTTAGTGAAGTTATATTTGGTGCAACACTACCTTTTTGAGTTGATTGAATATTATGGTACATTTTCCCACTATACTTGCGTTGATACTCTGGTTTTTTTTGTGTATTGCATATATAATTCTGAATGAATAATTGCCCTCCTAACTAAGCTATTGAAAGAATTTGTTTAACAAGGAACTTGTTGATGTCCTATTTGACAATTAAACACAGCCAAGATGAAGTTAATCTTGCCTCTCCTGAAGCAATAGTTGACAGTAAGATTTAAGATTCAGAGGATTTTTTTATGATATCGTTTTGCAATTTATTTAACCTTGCCTCTCCTATAGTTGACAGTGTAAGATTTAAGATTCAGAGGATTTTTTTATGATACCGTTATGCAATTTATTTTCAACTTCCATATTCCATGCACAAAAACACGTCAGCAAATTTTAATTAAGCGCAAAGTATCTCTTAAGTAATCAAAGCATAAAGATCAAGATTAGGCACTACACCAGACATGCGAGACATGCGAAGAATAATTCTGAAATGGTAGGACATCTGCACTAAATTCCGTCCTAAAATCTGATAATAATCTAGCAAAATATTGCACTGAAATATCTAGTTCTGCTCTTCAAAACTATGTCCAACTAACCTAAAATGCTTGAAAATCGAAAAACTGACTATTGAAATATGCCTAGAAAATTTCTATGTAGAGGACCTCAAGCTCGATTCTACAAATTTTGGGCCTTCCTAATGAAATCAATCATCTAATTTATACAACTTAGGGTGGGTCCCAGGGAACAAAAATGAAAATGGCAGCGGCTAATCTCTATTTTACAAGATTCAAACTTTTTTTTTTCAGATTCACAAAACATGCAATTTTTTTTTTGCAATTTTTTTGTGGTTTTCTACCATAAAATATGCAGATCATGAAGAACAAATGCTGAAAATTTTGTGAAAATCTGTTGTGTTTTCCGTTTTTAAAATTTGATCAACAGTGAATTTTACATGGAGGATAGTTGTGAAAATTTGCTACATGATTAATGAGAATCTTTGGGCAAAAATAACAACCCCAATTTTTTAGGACTGCAAATTTAAGTGGATTGAAAACGCTGGGGCTAAGAACTGCCCTACCATAAGTGGGTTGAAAAGGGTGGGGCTAGGAACTGCCCTATCAACTTAGGCAAGGGTGGGCTAGGAACTGCCTTACTGGCTTCTCTTTTCTATCACTTGTTATTATCTCAAGTTTTTTCTATTTTTTTTTATTTTTAATTTTTTATTATAATTTATTTATTACTCAGCATGCTTAATACATGCTTAATAATACAATCCATGAGACCATCAACTTTCAATTATATTAGAGCATAATTTTTTAAGAATAAACTAGAACACTAATCCATTTGGGTACTAGAATACTATATCCTGGATATGGTCAATTCAGGGATATGCTTATCCTCAAAATGAAATCCGGAATATGGTCTGCCTGTTTGGTTCACCTAGAAGATGAATGAGAAGATGCATAAGGAATTTTAATTCTTTATTTTTTAATTTCTTTGAATATGGTGTGTATATATACACACATGCACACATGTGTATATATACATATATACATGTGTGTGTATATACACATGTATATATACATATGTATATATATACACATGTGTATGTGTATGTGTATATACACACATGTCTACACATATACACAAATACACATGTGTGTGTATACACACGCATACACACATTTGTGTACATATACACATACACATACACACGTGTGTATACACATACATGTGTGTATCCATGTATACACATATACATGTGTATATATATACACACACGTGTGTATACACATACACACACATTTATGTATATATATACATGTGTGTATATATACACATACATGTGTGTGTATATACACATATACACACCATACATATACACACAAGTGTGTATCCATGTATACACATATACACATGTGTATATATACACATATCATACATGTGTATATATATAGACATATACACACGTGTATATACACATACACACCATATATGTGTGTATATATATACACATATGTGTGTATATACACACATACATGTATGTATATATACACATGTGTATATATATGTTAAGATTGCTAAACTGCAATCTTCCCAAGAACACCTGCATGCATAGCTATTACATAAACAGAAGCAAAAGACAGAAGATAGAAGGATCAGCTATGGCGGCCAAAATAAGAGAGAAGAGATCCATGTTGAAAAGAATAATTTCTATTAACAACAATATTGAATACAAAACTCTGTGTGAAATACAAAGCGGTCAATCCTTATAAAGGATACCGAAACCCTAAAAGGGAAACTACTAGGAAATAGAA
>MU223479.1:150244-170743 GCA_018584345.1 Thuja plicata
ACTAGGCCTGATCAGGTACCCAAAACAAAGCAGACTAGATGAAGAAAACCTTCAATCTAGAGAAAAGGGTGTCCCAGAGAAAGGAACAAGAAAAGAGCAAGAAGCATCTCCGAAGCATGTCTGAAAACTCTCTCAGAAGATACTGCTGGAACCCCCACTGAAGTGCATGACCAGGTAAAGAAGACAAATGTCTGAAGAGCTGATCAATCGAACCAGGAAGCAATAGAACCAACAGGTGAACCCCCCCATAATGCTGAACTGGGAGAGGTGACAGGAACACTGAAATGCAGTACCAGAAACAGCTGCAGAAGAACCAGGAACACCAACAGTGCAACAGAAGCACACACACAGGATAAAGGGCGGTGTCACAGACACAGACTACATGGGCTAATGTCGTGGAAGGTACGCTCACTTGACAAAGGTGGATGCGCCTAAAGCGACAAATGCATCATAACCCCCCATGGCACTTTATAACACAGTGTGAGTACAAAAACTGAACCAGGTGAACAAGATCCCAGAAATGCAGAAGAAGGCACTCTATCTCAGTGCGTTTACAGAACAAAATACATCAGAAAGAGCATGCAAGCTCAGATGTCAGAAAGAAGAGTGAGCTATGAACTCAGAAGAAGAGATCCCCGGACCTGAAGAACCAAGCACGCCACCAGAGTGCATAAACTGCAAAACTCAGAGGAGTGAAAACCCAGAGCAGAATCTAGAAGAATAACCTCTGCCACTGAAAAGCACACTGAATCAGCATTCTAACGATATCTCGTTTGCCGAAAAAGGAGTCCGGATGAGCCAGATATGACTCCCGGAAGGCAAAACAAAATATCAAACTTCAACAGTAAAAAATGCTGTCGAAACGATGGAACCAAAAACCCTAACCTCTATCATCGGAAAGTGCTCGGAAAGAGATTTCCGACAGTATATAGAAGTCAGAAAAAGACCCCCGGATGCTCCCTGTAGAGCGAGAAACGTCCAGGTAGGTCAAAAGGGGCCCCAGGGAAAAAAATTAAGCCCCTGGGGCTAAACACAGTCTGGCCCACGGTCGCATGGCCCACGCAGGGGCTGGACCGGAGCCCCCGGTCGCTGATGTGACCGCACGACTTAGAATTAAAGCCCTCGGGGGCTGGCTCAAACGCGCCACCCGGGGCGGCGGAATCGGCGGGGCGCCGGGGAGGGCGGAGCGGGCGGAGCCCGAGCGGCGAGGCCGCTGCGAAGTGGCGGCGGGGGCCGCCGCGAGGAGGGCGCCGGGGAGAAGAGCGGAGCGGGGGTGGAGGGTGCCCGGGGCGACGGAGCCCGCAGATAGGAGGCGGCGCGGGCCGCAACAAACAAAGGGGCGCTGCCGGTGGCGGGGGCGCGCGGGCGGCCCTGCGGTGGTGCGGCGGCGGCAGGAAAAAAAATGAACTGCCTGTGTTTTAAAACGCATAAAAAACCATAAAAATTTGATTTTTTTGTGTTTTTTTTTTTAAAACTGTGCCGTACGGCCCTAGTAAGGCAAAAAAAAATTCCCAGAGGCCCCGGTGTCCAAAATGGACAAACCTTATATGGTTTCGAGGGTTTTTGGGCCTTCTGGACGCAATGGCGGTGTCCGTTTGGACCCAAAATGCCTCCAAAAATAGAGACCCCCTAGAACCAATAAGCAAATGCTGGAAAAGCCTCTGAAAGCTTCAAACCCTCGCTGCTTCAACAAAGAACGAACAGCTAGCTGCAGAGTGGCTCTGATACCATGTTAAGATTGCTAAACTGCAATCTTCCCAAGAACACCTGTATGCATAGCTATTACATAAACAGAAGCAAAAGACAGAAGATAGAAGGATCAGCTATGGCGGCCAAAATGAGAGAGAAGAGATATCCATGTTGAAAAGAATAATTTCTATTAACAACAATATTGAATACAAAACTCTGTGTGAAATACAAAGCGGTCAATCCTTATAAAGGATACCGAAACCCTAAAAGGGAAACTACTAGGAAATAGAAACTTCCTAAGTCTAACTTAAGCTAAGAGTAGATAACTAATAATTAACTGATTTAATTATTAGCAATACTCGACTACTCTAACAATATACACATGTATATATATACATCCTTATAGCAATATAATATACATCTTTATAGTCACGAATCCCACGAAATATTAAATTTGCTTTTGTAAAAATTGGAATTGGAATTTGAAATTCCAATTCCACCTATTTAGGTGGAAGATGATATTCCCATTTTGGGGGCAAAATGAGAATTTCGGAATTCCAATTCCATTTTTTTCCAAGGACCCAAACATGGAGTTTGGCATTATCCAGAATTAGATAATGCCAATTCCGGTCCAATTCCTGCTGCCAAATGGGCCCTAAATTCATAGGACCATCTACTTTTATATAATCCTAAAAGTAACATCGGCTCAAGTTTTTCAAGAAGTCCCCTTCCATAGAACCCCACTTTAAAAATATATTTTACTCCAAATTATTCATTCAACTATTCATCCAACATGCAAACACCTTGGAAATGAAACTTTCCAATTTAAGCTTCAGGTTGCATCCTAATCTTGACTAAAATTATGAAAAAAAATAAATACAACCAAAGAAAATTGAAGATACAAGTGCACCATATAATTGTAGTGACAATTTTTGCAATTCACAAAGAATAAAAGAACAAAAGAACATTTGAAGGAATTTCAATGTTCAAATTAGTGTACCGTGCTTTTGGACTTCTTCTGTCGCTTGTACTCTGCGAAATTAGTTATCTGAATAATATAACTTTTATCAATCCTATTAACTCTTAAACGTGTAAATAACAATAATAGCAACCACAAAAACATAACCATACACAATGAAACCATATTTGTTAACTAGGGAACCTTTTGATCAAAGAGTAAACCATGATGGGAATGATGCCCACAAAAAGATGTACTAAAATAAAAATTCCTTGTAAGAGGATGGACTCTGTTAGGAGTCTATGAAATACATTCAATACATATCAGTCCCTGTTAGGAGACTTTGAATCCCTGTTAAAAGATTTTAACCCTGTTAAGAGTTGTGGAAGGCAGAAGGACCCATTGTCCAAACAGCTTCAAGGGAAAAACCAATGAACCTACTGTCCAATTCATCTCCGTATTATTCAGTACAGAATAATACCAAATAAACTAAATTGTGAAACTCTATATCCTCTCTTTTCTGACTGTGCCTCTGTTGCACCAAATACTACCATATCTCAAATACCAGATGTGCCAACTTCGCTTCACATACAATCCTTTCAATACTGCTACAAAATTATACATACATGCTCGCTCTCTATATCATCATCCTTCATTCCATTCATTCCTATAAAATCAAATAAACAATCTTTCCTTTATACCAATCCCAATACTTCACAATTGAGTCGGCCAATTAAGCCTAAACAATTACGAAATATAAAACAATACACGTTAAATAACTACACAACATTGTCGACTCACAAACTTAATAATTCTTCACACGTGCAATCCCAGACTAATTGATCTTAGTCAGATCACCTTCATACTGTCTTCCAACTATGCATAACTTCGGCAAACCAAATTCCATACCAGTCAAAAGATATAATCTAAACATCACAAACTATCTCTCAAAAACTATGTCAAAATACAATCTTCAATAAATCTCGAATAATTGTCACCAACAATTGAATCTTCGTACACGCTCTTAACCAAATCATCAAGATACTAATTGAAATATGTTCTCCACTGCACATAACCTCATCTTCAATTATTTGTCCGTGCTAACTCAATATCTGTCTGCTACTTTGTCAATCTTCATTAAAACTCTATGTTGACATCAATGACAAACATAATCACTAATGTAACATATGAAAACTCCAGTAATACTAACATACTTGTCATAGGGCGTGTTAGTACTCTCAAATTTTTGAGAAATTTGGAGTGACTATACTGAAAATTCCTCTAAGGCAAGATGAATAACCCCTAAAAACTTGCGGAGAATCCTTACTTTGAACACATGCAAAAAGAGGCCTAATGATTTTTGTGAAAAACCGCTTGGGAGACATGTTCCTCACCTTTCATGTGGCATATGCAGTGGGTTCCAGCTCCTAAATTCAGTTTGGACATGTTTTGGAGATGGCCATTTGGAGGCACTTGTCTAAATCTGTACTTTTGCCTAAGTGTAAGTTTGTTGTAGCATGCCCTGTTTGCATTTGAATATCTTGTGTCTTGTTAAGTTTCATGGCCTGTCACTTTGGGATTGTTTAACATGTATATCAGAGAACTTATGTTCCAAAGCTCAATCCATTTCGAATCCGTTTGATAGGTTTTCCAATCCCTCAAAGTTGGTCTTCCAGAAATGTCTCGTTTCTTTGTTCTGCCCATAATTCTAAGTAGCCCTGTTTGACCAATTGTAACTTTTGACCTTGTGACCTAATTGAAACAATTCCTTTTGCATCATATTACAGAGGTCAAATACTTCTTATATCTCTGTATTTAGGTCATGATGATTCCATTTCGTCAGTTTGCTAAGTTCATTCCGTTTGCATTTTCTATCAATTTGCCAAATGGTCAAATGCAGAATTCTGAAGTAGATTACTTTGAGGTCTTGCAAATGTGTATCCGGATGAATGCCTTAGATAATTGAGTTGTCCCTTGTATTGTAAGCACGAACTTGTACCTACCTGGAGATTTTCAAATTTCTACCAATCCAATTGATCACTTTGCTTGGCCGATTCCAAACCCAATTTCTGCATATCTATTGGGTATTGGTTTAGAAAGTGTTTTAGAAACTAACTTTGTGTATTAATGTCATTTGATCTGTGGACCATCAAAGCAAGTTAGTGATACTTTCATGATCCTTGTATGAAACTAAATCTATTACCAAGGTTTCAGATCATGAGGGTTTTGTTGGTTGAGTTTTCAAAGTAAAAAGCAAAGAGGTTTTGTGCAGATTAACAGTGTTTTCAGAATTGCACTTTACTGAATTGCCTTCTTCAAAGGTTGGTAATTTCTTGTCGGATGATTGTTTCAAACTAAGGATATTTTCCCTGTACTATGTATGTGAAATTGTATTACCGGGATCGGGCTTGGGCCTCAAGGCAAGTTTTTGTATTGTTTGTAAAGGTCGATCCGGTTGAGATTTATGTTGTTTTGGCATTTGCACTTATGCAGTTTTCAGAATTGCTATCTTTTGATCAGTTACTCCAGGCATGTAGAATTAGATCCGGCAAATCCCTTTGGCATGTGTTCTCACATATCGGAAAAGGGTGTGGGTTTACGTTTGTATGATTATGGCATGATTCTTAGTCAGTTTTTGAGACCAGTCCCAGTGGCCAGTTGTCATTAGTGTGGTCAGTTTGCAGAAATGTTATGGTTGTTTGAAATGATCATTAATTCAATGTCCTATGATCCACGACCACAGAAGGCTATATTTCGATGCATTGAAGAAGGTGAAGGAATGTCTCAGGCATTTGATTTTTTGATGAAAGATAAAGGGGAACAGTGCGAAGTATAGAATTCAAAAGTTATTAAAAGCATATGGGCGTTAAAGTAGAACTTTTAAAAAACAAATTCATGGATGCCTACGCCATATTGTAATGTTGTCTGCACTAAGATTTGCCTTCAAAAGGATTGGTGGGGGACCTTGTTCAGATGACTGGAAGAGGATATGGTTTTAGAAGACTACAAAGGTTTTAAATTAGCAAGCTAATGCTATTGCTAGGAGAATCTTTAAACAGGAGTAAATCCATCATACTATGTGCAATGTTTGGGATATAAGTTTTCATTGTGTTGGCATTTAAAGCCCAGTCTTCAAGCCTATGCTGGATTCCACCAGAGCCTAAACAGAGACTCGCGCATTTGGATGGAAAAGACGCCACACGCTGCATAGAAGGAGATCAACGCAACAATTGGTGGTGTTTGGTTTTGAAGAAAGATTCAGAAATTTTTAAACAAATGCATATGACAGGTGTACAATGTGCTGTATAATTGGCTGATGAAGGAGGATGTTATGTTTGAAATCTTATTGCAAATGATAAGTTAGCAGGCTGCGCTGAGAAAGGAATAAATTGCGCAATGAGTTTGCAGAGCCAAAAACAATTAAAAACCATCAACAAAATGCAAGTTTATAACCTGCGCATGCCAGGAAGAGAAGGAATGTTATAAACTTTCAAATTAATACAAAGTTTCCCAAGCTGTAATGATGGAAACAACAAAAAATGAAACATACAAATGCAATTTGTTGGTGACAATGCAAAGGGACTAAATGCCTGCGAATGGTAAGAGAAAGTAAAGTTTTTAAACATCTTAATAAATGTCAATTGCCAGATGGAAGACCAAATAGCCATGCATTATGGAGAGGACAGCTCAGCAATGCAAAGAAGCTGCATAGCATTTTAAGTATGTTGTAAAATTATTGAAGAAGACTCTACGCAGGTCAGAGGAGATAAAATGCATAGGAAGCAATGACAAGAGTAAAGATAATACATTGAAACTTTCAAATGCATTGCAAATGCAGTTTGCAGATACAAATAAGAAGAAGCCTCGCGCAGACTTGTAGAGGGAAAAGACAAAACATTTGCAAGGTCTGCGCACTGTAATAAGCATAAGTTGCGTAGTATGATGGAGATGAATGGATTGCGCAGAATTTAAAAAAAGGTCCAAACAAGATTAAAATCCAATCAAAAGCAAAGGTTGCGCAGATTGGGGAAGCATGCAGAGGAGCTAGGGCAGACCAGTGGGCATTAAAAACATTTCAAAACATGCAAAATTTTATGTGGCAGTTGTAATTGCCAGGTCTGCGCAGATTTAAATGGAGAGTTTTGAAAGTTTAAAAAGATCAATGTAAATGATGAGAAATTGTTGCGCAGAATATGAAAGACTTAGGACAAGTGAAATATGAAATGTTTGAAATAAAATCTAAGGAAGCCGCGGGGGTGTAGATTGGGGGCTTTTAAACTTGAAAAATGCAAACAGGATATATCCCACATGCATAGTGGGTGGGGATTTTGAAAAGTTTTTATATCCAAGCGCTTGTATACTTGTTTGAATAAGAGCCAAGAGGCCCACTGGCGGGCCGCTTGGCTGGAGGAATACATTGTGCGTCGAGCCCCTAAATTTTGAATGAAAATCCACAAGAAAGCTTTAAAATCAAAGGGGATTTATCCCACATTCATCTGGAGATGGAAGTTTAAGGTGTCCATAAGCAAATGACCTAACTTATATGTTTGAAGATGAAGCCCAGAGGCTCTGCACGTGCAAGCTCAGAAAGTGTCTCGAAAAGTGTGCCCAGTCGGTTGGCGAGTAAATTTTGTAGGTAGAGTGACGTGGCAAAGGCGAACATGTGGTAGATGGTCGCTCACTCGCGCTGGAGAATGGAGATTCAAAAAATGGCTCGCGACTGCGCGACTGAGCTCATCGCGCAGTCATGCTGGTTCGACCAGGTGCCCGGAATGATGCGTGAGCTCAAGACCAAGCCAGTCGTGCAGTTGCGGACCAAAAAATTGGCCCGTCGTGCAGTCGCGCATGATAATCAAGATGATCGAAATGACTCGCGAGTGAGCGGATGAGCTCATCGTGCAGTCGCGCAACTTCCAGTCGCTCAATCGCACACCCAAATATGCCCAGTCACTCATGTTTTTCGAGGTCATGAAAAAGTCATGCGAGTGGGCGATCAGCTTGTCGTGCACTCGCGCAAAGTTTGCATTGAAGTGAAAAAGTGTTGCGATTGAGCGATAATGACCTAGTCGCGCACTCGCGGAGGCAAAATTGGAGCCAGTCAAGGATGCAGAGATGAGTTTTCAGAACAAATTAGCAAGTGTCACTTGTCCAATTCTGGTGCACTGTGAGAAAAAGGGATTAAAACATACATATTTTAAAATGTCATTTCAATTCAATAGTTTGACTATTGAAAAGATTTCAAATATCTTAAAATTATTCAAAAATGTGCACGGGAGAAGAGCTTTGATAAATGATTTCAGGGGGGATTTTTATCAAAAATGCCAAGTATTATATATCACCAGAAAGGTCTCGGAATGAGGATTCTAATTTTGTGAGCCTTTTGAGTGTAGATCAAATCATATTTTTGCAGTTAGAGGAGGAAGCAGTTGCAGATATTTTCTGGGAGAAGAAGGACAGGTGTCGGTGAATTGAATATGTTCTTCTCATTTCTCTATATCTCAGATTCTTCTAAATTGTACAGGGATGTTGAAATTTATGCTGCCAGACAGCTTCCAGGCTTTTTGAATCTTATTTTTGTGTTCTTGGTCTTGCAAATGACAATTTCAGATGAATTTTAATAAAAATAATGGAATCCCTATTCAGTTCTTGTTTGATGTCTTTGTATGTATTGTCTTAATTCTTGCATATTAACTTGTAAGGCATGTTAATATACCAGTTATAAGGTAGCTGTGGGTTTGAATTTAAGTTTCTTGCAAGGAGAGAGTAAGTCTTGATTTCAAATTTTGAGAGTGCTAGGTATGCATACGAATCTGATGTCCAGGTATTGAGATGAGAAGAATGGCTTGCAAGGCATTTCATTCGGGTTTTTGAGTTTGGATTTAGGGTTTTCTATGAGTGCACATTTTTTTGACTCTGTTTCCCAATAAACAAGGCACTGGTCTCTGGCTTGTCTTGCAGTTTCTTCATCAATCAATTATTCAAATCACTTTTAAATTTTTGTATAAGAGCTTGAATGTCTATGTTTTGCATTCTGTGAATGTAAGGGCACATGTTAGTTTCTTTAAAGAAGAGAATCCAATAGGTACACCCGCCTGAGCCTTTGATCTTAAGTGTAGGAGGATTGGTTTGATCCTTGTTAATTACCCTTTTCTTTGACAAGGTCAGGGAAAAATGCTAATAGAATGGCGAATCTACAGGGGATTGGTTGTAATCAATCATGTTTGTATCTATCCTAAAATCTCTAGTTTTGAAAGAAAGAGTCAAGCTAATAGAATCTAGAAGTTATTTCATATTTGTGGAAGGATACCTTGGAAGTATTTTATTGCAGTGATTACAAAATATTTGTGCGGCTTTGCTGGTTGGAAAGAACCCAGAAATAAAGTATATATGTCAAATGACTTTTGATGTTTGAAGATTTTCCCTTGCAAGGAGGTGGCGATTCTATGTTGAAATGAACCTGATGGGGCTATTAAGAAGGCTCTAGATCTTCCAGATTTGTAGTCAAAGAAATAAGAGTAGCAGTTGCAATTCCTTTCAGGTAATCCTTATATGCTCATGTGAAAGAAAAGTTCCTTATGAAGTGAAATAGCACTAAGAAAAGGAAATAATGGTGATAGGTTGAGATGCTTCTCGGTTGTTGAATGTATTATGTACACTTTTGAGAAGTATGTTTATATTTTGATCTCATGCTCATTTGGTAGAGAAGTTGGTAATCCAAGTGCAGCCATGAATTCCAGTCAGCCACAATCCTGTAATTTAAGGAGGGGTTTCAGTAATAAATTGTATGCAGCTCTAAATTTTGAAGGTATTCATGGTTACCCAAATGCTTTTCCACCCGAAATCAGAGAAAATTTGCCTAGATTCAGGGGTGAGAGAGATGAGAATGCTGAGAAGCATTGTAAAAGGTTCATGGATTTAATTGAGGATTTTGACATTGAATGTGAGGATAGCATCATGAAGTTGTTTGTCCAAACTTTGAAAGATAATGCTAGTGACTGGTTTTCTTTTTTACCAGCTTGTTCAATTTCTTCTTGGGATGAATTACATGTTGCCTTTATGGAACAATTTGGTGAGAGAATGAATTTGAGTGATGTATTTATTGATTGGTTAAATCTTAAGATTAAAGAAGATGAACTAGTTCCTGATTTTAATATCAGATTTGCAAGAGCTTTACATGAAATACCTGAAAGATGTAGACCTCAAGATGATGTGTGTGTTGTAGTTTACTTTGATGCATTTGAAAAGAAGATGAGTTATAGGTTGAGAGACAAGGGACCTAAGACTTTGCATCGGGATTTTAGGACAACAATAGAGATTGACAACAATGTCAAATACAGATTGACAAAGAATCATTTCTCTAGAAGGATTTGTCGGCAAAATACATTTGAGAATGGACAAGAGTATTGTGAAAAGTTTTCAGCTCCATGTAGATATATTGATACCTCTGCTTTGGTTTCTAATCAGGTCTTGAATTCAGATTTGAATAGATGTATGGTTAGTAATCCTTTGTTGCATATGGAAGAAACTTTTAGTGATGATAACAATACATATTTCCAAGAAGTTGCAGCAATGAATGATGTTTTAAATACTTATGATGGTGACTATCTAAGTGAGTCTTTGCCTTACAAAGTTATGTCAAAAATACCCCCTCATTTTGATCCTAGATGCAATAATACTAACAATGTTTTGAATGTTGAAGAGGATGTATGTGTTTTACACTCTTATGAAGATCGGGAGGATGTTGAAACTTATGTTTCACAAGAGAGTGATATGTTGCAAGATGTTTATTCATTGTTGTTATGTGAACATAATGTAGCATGGGAAGATAAGAGCATTTGTGGAAGTGAATGCAAACCAGCATGTGAAGGTAAGGGTATCTTCACCAATTCTAAAAATAATATTTTACATCAGCATGATACAAATGAGTTTGGTATTAAGAGCTTTGAAGTGGATTTGGTGTTAAAACTTGAGGAAAGAGGGATAGTAAATGATGATCTTCCTTATGAGATGGAGTATGATACTATCTTGCAACTTTATCATGATATTATGAATGAAAATCAGAATGAAGATCAATTAGTTGAGTCTTTTTAGTCAAAGGATAAAGTGCTAGATGAGTGTGTTGTTGAAATCCTTTCATGCAAAGATGATCCACTTCAGCATATGAATTGTTTGTGTAATAAAAATCCTACACATGATGAGAAAATTGAGGACGATTGGTGTCTTTCCCCATCTCCTCCGATTGAAGAAGGTAGTATGATTTTGTTATCCACTTATTTTCCTAATGATAGAGGTGTTGAGTCTAATTATAATAATATCTCTGATTTTGAATCATATGCTGAAAGTGATTATGACAGTGACTATGACAGTAGGGGTACTAATGTCTTCAAAGTTTTTATTAATGATGCATTTGATGAGGACATTGATACAGATCAGCCATCCCTTTGTTACCATGTTCATATGGGAGAAAAACACGGTGTTGTAAATCCGTTGTTTGGAGATGCATTCAGTTTTCAGATTTGATCTATTCTAATTTTGATGTTGAAAATGTGTCAATATGTAGTAAGAAATCAGATTGTGTCTCTTTCTGGGCTAAAAGTGACGGTGAGTCTGAATTTGCATTTGATGAGTCCATTGTTCCATGTAATGAATAGGGCTATGATGTTGATCAGCTGGTTCCTTGTGACCATGTGGGTAGTTTGCAAGTGGAAGAGGTTTCCAATCTGTGTTTTGAGGAACATGCCGATGGGTTTTTCCGTTGTGGAGTTTTTCCAAATTTTGGTATCCATGGCCTATGTGAGTATGAGTCATTTACTTTCTTTATGGATCGGCCAGCTAATGAGGGGGTAATGCAAGTGGAGTTTGATGTTTCTTATGATGATGCATTTCCTTATTGTCATGGTTCATATTGTATGAAATTTGTTGATGTGAAGAACAAGTTTCATACTTTTGGTTATGCTGACTCCGATGGAAGAATTTACAAAGGCATGAAAGGAATTGCAAATAAGGTATTCTTCATTTTTATGATTCCTTGTGAGTTTAAGCACCAGCTGTACAAGTGCATTTTCATTCTGATATTTGTATGCCAAGAAGAGAATCAGATTTTTGATAGAGGCAAGTGCTGGTTTCAGTTGTGAAAGGGCTTGAGGTTTTTGTAAATAATGTGTACATTATATAGTTTCTTTGTTTTCAGTTGTGTGTGGTGTGTGGTTTTCAATAAGGATTCCCAGTTTGAGAAAAGAGATAGTTTTGAAAGAGAGAGGAGGAGAAAAGTCTGATTTGTTTTTGAATGGTCTGCAGTACCAATGATTATGAATTCTTTGCATGCCCGCATGGGGCACGCATCCCCAGAAAGAGCCAATGTTAGTACTCTCAAATTTTGGAGAAATTTGGAGTGACTATACTTAAAATTCCTCTAAGGCAAGATGAATAACCCCTAAAAACTTGCGGAGAATCCTTACTTTGAACACATGCAAAAAGAGGCCTGATGATTTTTGTGAAAAAACGCTTGGGAGACATGTTCCTCACCTTTAATTTGGCATATGCAGTGGGTTCCAGCTCCTAAATTTCAGTTTTGACATGTTTTGGAGATGGCCATTTGGAGGCGCTTGTCTAAATCTGTATTTTTGCCTAAGTGTAAGTTTGTTGTAGCAGGCCCTGTTTGCATTTGAATTTATTGTGTCCTATTAAGTTTCATGGCCCGCCACTTTGGGATTGTTTAATATGTATATCAGAGAACTTATTTTCCAAAGATCAATCCATTTCAAATCCGTTTGATAGGTTTTCCAATCCCTCAAAGTTGGTCTTCTAGAAATGTCTCGTTTCTTTGTTCTGCCCAGAATTCTGAGTATCCCTGTTTGACCAATTGTAACTTTTGACCTTGTGACCTAATTGAAACAATTCTTTTTGCATCATATTACAGAGGTAAAATACTTCTTATATCTCCGTATTTAGGTCATGATGAATCTATTTGGTCAGTTTGCTAAGCTCATTCCGTTTGCATTTTCTATCAATTTGCCAAATGGTCAAATGCATAATTCTGAAGTAGCTTACTTTGAGGTCTTGAAAATGTGTATCCAAATGAATGCCTTGGATAATTGAGTTATCCCTCATATTATAAGCATGGATTTGTACCTACCTAGAGGTTTTCAAATTTCTACCAATCTGATTGATCACTTTGCTTGGCCGATTCCAAACCCAATTTCTGCATATCTGTTGGGTATTGGTTCAGAAAGTGTTTTAGAAACTAACTTTGTGTATTAATGTCATTTGATCAGTGGACCATCGAAGCAAGTTAGTGATAGTTTCCTGATCCTTGTATTAAACTAAATCTATTACCAAGGTTTCAGATCATGAGGGTTTTGTTGGTTGAGTTTTCAAAGTAAAAAGCAAAGAGGTTTTGTGCAGATTAACAGTGTTTTCAGAATTGTACTTTACTGAATTGCCTTCTTCAGAGGTTGGTAATTTCTTGTCGAATGATTGTTTCAAACTGAGGATCTTTTCCTTGTACTCTGTATGTGAAAGTGTATTACCAGGATCGGGCTTGGTCCTCAAGGCAAGTTTTTGTATTGTTTGTAAAGGCCGATCCAGTTGAGATTTATGTTGTTTTGGCATTTGCACTTATGCAGTTTTCAGAATTGATATCTTTTGATCAGTTACTCCAGGCATGTAGAATTAGATCCGGAAAATCCCTTTGGCATGTGTTCTCACATGTTCGAAAAGGGTGTGGGTTTACGTTTGTATGATTATGGCATGATTCTTGGTCAGTTTTTGAGACCAGTCCCAGAGGCCAGTTGCCATTAGTGTGGTCAGTTTGCAAAAATGTTATGGTTGTTTGAAATGATCATTAATTCAATGTCCTATGATCCACGACCACAGTAGTCTATATTTCGATGCATTGAAGAAGATGAAGGAATGTCTCAGGCATTTGAGTTTTTGATGAAAGATAAAGGGGAACAGTGCGAAGTATAGAATTCAAAAGTAATTAAAAGCATATGGGCATTAAAGTAGAACTTTAAAAAACAAATTCATGGATGCCTACGCCATATTGTAATGTTGTCTGCACTAAGATTTGCCTTCAAAAGGATTGGTGGGGGAGCTTGTTCAGATGACTGGAAGAGGCTATGGTTTTAGAAGACTACAAAGGTTTTTAATTAGAAAGCTAATGCTATTGCCAGGAGAATCTATAAACAGGAGTAAATCGATCATACTATGTGCAATGTTTGGGATATAAGTTTTCATTGTGTTCGCATTTAAAGCCCAATCTTCAAGCCTATACTGGATTCCACCAGAGCCTAAATAGAGACTCGCGCATTTGGATGGAAAAGACCCCACACGCTGCATAGAAGGAGATCAACACAACAATTGGTGGTGTTTCGTTTTTAAGAAAGCTTCATAAATTTTTAAACAAATGCACATGACAGGTGTGCAATGTGCTGGATAATTGGATGATGAAGGAGGATGTTATGTTTGAAATCTTATTGCAAATGATAAGTTAGTAGGCTGCGCTAAGAAAGGAATACATTGCACAATGAGTTTGCAGAGCCAAAAACAATTAAAAACCATCAACAAAATGCAAGTTTATAACCTGTGCATGCCAGGAAGAGAAGGAATGTTATAAACTTTCAAATTAATACAAAGTTGCGCAGGCTGTAATGATGGAAACAACAAAAAACAAAACATACAAATACAATTTGTTGGTGACAATGCAAAGGGACTAAATACCTGTGAATGGTAAGAGATAGGAAAGTTTTAAAACATCTTAATAAATGTCAATTTCCAGATGGAAGACCAAATAGCCATGCATTATGGAGAGGACAGCTCAGCAATGCAAAGAAGCTGCATAGCATTTTAAGTATGTTGTAAAATTATTGAAGAAGACTCTGCGCGGGTCAGAGGAGATAAAATGTACAGGAAGCACAGACAAGAGTAAAGAGAATACATTGCAAATGCATTTTGCAGATACAAATAAGAAGAAGCCCTGCGCAAACTTGTAGAGGGAAAAGACAAAACATTTACAAGGCCTACGCACTGTAATAAGCATAAGCTGCGTAGTATGATGGAGATGAATGGATTGCACAGAATTTAAAAAAAGGTCCAAAAAAGATTAAAATCCAATCAAAAGCAAAGGTTGCGCAGATTGGGGAAGCATGCAGAGGAGCTAGTGCATACCAGTGGGCATTAAAAACGTTTTAAAGCATGCAAAATGTTATGTGGCAGTTGTAATTGCCAGGTCTGCGCAGATTTAAATGGAGAGTTTTGAAAGTTTAAAAAGCTCAATGTAAATGATGAGAAATTGTTGCGCAAAACATGAAAGACTTAGGACAAGTGAAATATGAGATGTTTGAAATAGAATCTAAGGAAGCCGCGCGGGTGTAGATTGGGGGCTTTTAAACTTGAAAAATGTAAACAGGGTATATCCCACATGCATAGTGGGTGGGAATTTTGAAATGTTTTTATATAGAAGCGCTTCTATACTTGTTTGAATAAGAGCCAAGAGGCCCACTGACAGGCCCCTTGGCTGGAGGAATACAGTGCACGGTGGGCCCCTAAATTTTGAACGAAAATCCACAAGAAGGCTTTAAAATCAAAAGGGATTTATCCCACATTCATCCGGAAATGGAAGTTCAAGGTGTTCATAAGAAAATGACCTAACTTATATATTTGAAGATGAAGCCCAGAGGCGCTGCACACGTGAGCTCAAAATGTGCCTTGAAAAGTGTGCCCAGTCAATTGGCGAGTAAATTTTGCAGGTAGAGTGGCGTGGCAAAGGCAGACACATGGCAGATGGTTGTTCACTCACGTTAGAGAAGGGAGATTCAAAAAATGGCTCGTGACTGCGTGACCGAGCTTGTCGCATTGGTTCGATGAGGTGCCTGGAATGATGCACGAGCTCGCGATCGAGCCAGTCGCAGACCCAAAAATTGGCCCGTCACACAGTCACGCATGTTTTTCAAGGTCATGAAAAAGTCATGCGAGTGGGTGACTCAGCTCGTCGCGCACTCATGCAAAGTTTGCATTGAAGTGAAAAAGTATTGCGACTGAGCGATAATGACCTAGTGGCGCACTCGCGAAGGCAAAATTGGAGCCAGTCAAGGATGCAGAGATGGTTTTCAGAACAAATCAACGAGTGCCACTTGTCCAATTCTGGTGCACTATGAGAAAAAGGGATTAAAACATACGTATTTTAAAATGTCATTTCAATTCAATAGTTTTACTATTGAAAAGATTTCAAATATTTCAAAATTATTCAAAAATGTGCACGGGAGAAGAGCTTTAATAAATGATTTCAGGGGGGATTTTTATCAAAAATGTCAAGTATTATATATCACCGGAAAGGTCTCAGAATGAGGATTTTGATTTTGTGAGCCTTTTGAGTGCAGATCAAATTAGATTTTTGCAGTTAGAGGAGGAAGCAGTTGCAGATATTTTCTAGGAGAAGAAGGAAAGGTGTCGGTGAATTGAATTTGTTCTTCTCATTTCTCTATATCTCAGATTCTTCTAAATTGTACAAGGATGTTGAAATTTATGTTGCTGGGCAGCTTCCAGGATTTTTGAATCTTATTTTTGTGTTCTTGGTCTTGTAAATGACAGTTTCAGATGAATTTTAGTAAAAATAATTGAATCCCTATTCAGTTCTTATTTGATGTCTTTGTATGTATTGTCTTAATTCTTGCATATTAACTTGTAAGGCATGTTAATATACCATTTATAAGGTAGATATGGGTTTGAATTTAAGTTTCTTTCAAGGAGAGAGTAAGTCTTGATTTCAAATTTTGAGAGTTCTAGGTATGCATACGAATCTGATGTCTAGGTATTGAGATGAGAAGAATGGCTTGCAAGACATTTCATTCGGGTTTTTGAGTTTGGATTTAGGGTTTTCTGGGATTGTACATTTGTTTGACTATATTTCCCAATAGATAAGGCACTGGTCTCTCACTTGTCTTGCAGTTTCTTCATCAATCAATTATTCAAATCACTTTTAAATTTTTGTATAAGAGCTTGAAAGTCTATGTCTTGCATTCTGTGAATGTAAGGGTACATGTTAGTTTCTTTAAAGAAGTGAATCCAATAGGTACACCCGCCTGAGCCTTTGAGCTCGAAGTGTAGGAGGATTTGTTTGATCCTTGTTAATTAGCCTTTTCTTTGACAAGGTCAGGGAAACGCTAACAGGGCGCTTGGACACCAATCTACGAGTAGGCTCCCTCAAGACTTTAGGACCCCATCCATATCTTTTTAAGATTCACCTACCTTGGGAGGATTTACTCTGCCTCTCCCTATACAACACCAACCTACCTTGTGAATCTTTTGTTTGCCTTATAGCATTTTGATCTGTTGTTTATATTCATATATATATTTTTAATTTTGATTGACTGAATGTATTATTCTTTCTTCTTAAATATTTATCCTTATGGATTAAATGAAGAGATAAGTTTCAAATTCCAATCTAAATTGATCCTCTCATTCTATTTTACACTTCTTCCCCCTTATAGCTTCTCATGTGAGAGAGAGAGAGAGAGAGATCACACCTCTTTATCATCTCTACCTTTTGGAAAGAGTCAAAAGATCTTTCATAATTACAACCCTTTCGAAGAGTCAAAAGACCCGTCATAATTAGAACTCTTTCAAAGAGTTAAAACCCTTCATAATTACAACCCTTTAGAAGTGTCACAACCCTTCATAATCATAACCCTCTTGAAAGAGTCACAAGTCACAACCCTTCATCATTGTTTCCTTTTCAAAGAGTCACTTCCCTTATTTTCTTCACATTCCTTTCTTTTTCCATTGATCATTCTTTAACTCCTATTCTATCCCCTTCTTCCTTCCTCTCTATCTCTTCCAAATGAACTCTTCTCCCTTTTATATCTTACTTTGAGGGAGTCACATCTCTTCTTTACATATCTCTTATTTCCATTCTATATTAATCCTCCCATTCCATTTGACGCTTCTTCCCCCTTATAACTTCCCATCTGAAGGAGAGGTCACACCTCTTCATCATGCTTGCCTTTTGGCGAGAGTCATGACCCTTCATAATTACAACCCTTTCAAAAGATTCATAACCCTAGAACATTGTTGGCTTTGGAAAGAGTCGCTTCCTTATTTTCTTCACATTCCTTTCTTCTTCCATTAACCCTTCTTTAATTCCTATTTTCTCTTCTTCCTTTCTTCCTACCTATATCTTTCAAATGAACTCTCCTCCCTTTTATATCTTATTTTGGGGAGTCACAACTCTTCATCACATATCTCTTGACCTTTCATTAAATTTAGTTAATTTGTAGTATAGTATTATTTTTTTAATTTTATTTTTTATTATTAAATCTTATTTCAGCAAGGGAACATTACAGATGGAAAGGAAGGAAGAAAGAGGGGAGCATGTGAATCAAGGAAGGATTAATGAAAGAAGAAAGGAAACAGAATTAAACAAAGAAGTGACTCTTTCAAAGGGCAGAAATTATCAAAGTTTGTACTCTTTCAAAAGGTGCTAATTGTGAAAGGTTGTGACTCTTTCAACGGAAGAAATTCTCAAGGGTTGTACTTTTCAAAAGGGTGATAATTGTGAAAGGTTGTGACTCTTGTAGAAGGAAGACATGATGAAGAGGTATGATCTCATCCCTCACATTGGAATATATAAAGGGAAGAGGGTTTCATTCAAGGAAGACATCCAAGACAGGTTGATTTCGAAAATAATTTATTACTCTCAAAGGGCAGCAACAAAGGGTGGTGAAATGTCCCCTTTTTGAAATAGGATTTAATAATAAAAATAATCTTAAATTGCAAATATAAAAGAATAAAATAAGATTTAAATTAAAAAATAAAAGAATAAATTAAAATCTAACATAATATAAATTTAGTTGAGTTAATGAAGGGCCAAAAGGTGTGAAATAAAATGTGTGATTCCCTCAAACATGAGACATAAGTAGGGAGATGAGAACTTCATTTTAAATGGGAGAGAGGAAGGAAGAGAAAAGGGAAGGTGTGATTCAAGAAAGAATTAATGGAGGATAAAAAGGAATAAGAAGAAGATAAGGTAGTAAATCCTTCATAAGGCAAAGTTATGAAGGAATGTGACAATGTAACTCTTCAAAGGGTGGTAATTATTGAAGGTTGTGCTCTTTCAAACAGAAATGATGAAGAGACTTGTGACTCTTCCCCAAATTGGATGGTAGAAAGGGGATAATGTTTCATTTGAGGAGGACATTCAATGGAGATCAATGTGGGCAATAATATATTATTCTCAAAGGCAACAACAAAAAGTGATGACTCCTTTCTTATGAAAGGTGGTGAGCCTCTCACTAATAAAGTATAAAAGAGATTTAAGTCCAAACATTGAAGAAGGATTCATCAATCATCATCATTTTTCCAGCATTCATTGATCCCTTAGAAAATCAAGCAAACAATCCATTAGTAAGATCAAGAAAACAATCATCAAATCCACATCAATCATCACTTCATCTTGGGATCAAGAAAACATACAATTAAATAATCAAGCATCACTCTATCAAATCAACACCTTCAATCATCATCCACCAATATATCAAACTAGTATTCATTATATCCTCACTCTTTGATCATCTAATCACAATTACTTCATCATAACTCACAAACAACTCGAATTATTAGACCAAAGGAATTCATTCAATCAATCAACATTCAACACTAATTGAATGAACAAGGAATCATTTAACAAGACACATGATCCTTCTTAAGGAAGTAATCATATACAAAAAAATTATCAAATAGAGGCAAGTACAACCATCACTCAAGAAGAGAACATCCGATCAGGCATAGGAAAGCAACAGACTTCATCTAACAATCTAAATAATTTCTCTTCTGGCATACATATTGCATACGCTTTATTTGTCAACATTTATCCCTTATATACATATTTTACTTGGTAAAGATATAACCCTAACCCTAACTTGTTGCAATTGTGATTCTAGGGTAAATCTGGATGGGAACATTGCAGGCGGTGACTCAATTCTTATGAAAAGTGGTGACCCTTTCATGAATGAAGTATAAAAGAGATCATTCCAATAATTTAAGGATCACTTCTCAATCATCACTCATGAATCTACAAAAGCAATTTCATCACTTGGCAAATCAAGCAAACAAGAAACCAACAAACCACTCTATCAAATCAACATTCACCAATATATCAAATCAGGATTCAATCAATCAATCATTCATACAAATTTCAATCATTCAACAATAATTAAATGGTCAATTGTGATTTGAATAAAACTCAAAAAAAAAAAATCAATCTAAATTATTAAGGAAACTGATTCATATACAATATTATTATATTTACTATTTATTTATGAATATGTTAGGAAGATGTAATAGTGTTGACCTTCCCTATATAATCTTTACCAAAAATATCTTACATATATATCTTTTAACTTACAAAGTCGGCTCTCAGTATGAATATTACAAACAGTACTAAGTCGACCTTCAATACAAAATACATTTAATATAGTAAATATCAAATGCATAGTCAGTGCACTTGCATAGTCAAAGTATAGACTATCAATAACAAAAATACAACTTCAATTTCCTGGAGTCCAAGTCATACTCCCTTATTCTTCATTGTTGTCCAACTGCTCTGTGCCGCTGTTCTCTATTGTCTGTCAGTCTTCAAATCCTTATAACTTATCATAAACTTAACCAAATCCAAATCGATCTTAGTTGTATGTCAAAAATACTCCATACTGTCTTCCACTAAGCTCGCATGTGTTAAGTTTTAGGATAGCTGCAAATGTAATAACACTCTATTTTGTATGTGTTTTCCAAATGCAACAATCTCTCTTTCATTTATATTAGGAATGAGGCTAGGAGAGACATGTCCCTTCATGGGA
>MU223479.1:173346-198756 GCA_018584345.1 Thuja plicata
TTAATATTAAATATTAAATTTCATATGATTAATAATAATATAACATATATAATATATTATTATTAATCAACATGTATTATATATATTCTAATGATCATACGACTGAAGCTACAAACATTAACAGCATGCCTTAATTCATCGATCTTTGTCTTCGATATCCAAAACAATACTGTACCTTTGTTTCTGTACTTAGTCAATTTTGGACATACCTAAACTTATCTTCAAAACAATCGATCTTAAACCTAGATGTGTTGCCATAAATGACAACCAAAAAGTGAATCACATTACCTAAATAGATCACTTGCCAACAATACACGTGTGTATATATACATATATATAATATATATACATGTATGTATATATATACACGAGTGTATATACACTCATGTATATATACATATATGTATATACAAATATATATGTGTGTATGTGTATATGTATGTATACACACACATGTGTATGTGTATATATACACATGTGTGTATATGTGTATACGTGTGTATATGTGTATACGTGTGTGTGTGTGTGTGTGTGTGTATTTGGCAACAATAATTATATATGTGTATGTTGTGGCAACAGTAATTTATTTTGGTATGACAGAGAAGTAGGAGAACAAGCATTGTACAGATTGTGACAACAATATATTATGAGAGTCATATACCCCCCCACTTCAAAATAGAGATCTGTTATAAGATCAATGTCATACTTTACTATTATTCCTTGTTATTATGAATCCTTTATAACCTCAAATGACTGCTCTTTTCTTTGTAACTGATCTTGTGTTCATTTGCATGTACTCTCTTTTAGGAACTTATATCTTAACATTATTTTGATCTTTTATTATTTCTTGTACTTGCATGGATAAAAACAATAGTTGTATTTTTTTTCCTACTTTATCCACTGTCAATAGATCTTTTTCTACTTGGAGATTTTGTGAATTATATTTCTACACTAGTGACTAAATTTCTTATTTAGAAACTTATGATTATATTATATTTGTGGCCTTTCATTATCTATCCAGGGTAAAAGCACAATAATCTATCACCCCTAAGGACAATTTTGGGCGCTCATTCGCGTCATACTCGGTCAAATCCAACTCGGCCCAGTCTAACTCGCCCAAGTTTACATGGCACCGAATGGCTCCTATGTGGCCAAGTTGGCTCGTGCGCGAGCCAATGGGAGGGCCAGTAGGACTCAATCGATTTTGACTGGGCCGAGTTTGACTCGACCGAGTCTACCTAGGTGGCATGCCATGTGGCATCCAAACCTCCAAAAACATAAAAAAAATTCAGAAGTTTGCACTTCTGCTATTTTTCTCTCTGCTCAAACTAGACAATGTCAAAAAACTAAAAGTGCCATTTTCTAGATCTCGGAACTACGATTCTTGACATATAAAATTTATATTGTTCCGACTACAAAACATTGAACAAATTCATTAAAAACTATATGTAGGTTATTAAAGCTTTCAGAAGTCGTTGCTTCGGATAATATAAAAAAATTATAAATCAATTTAAAAAAAAATTAAAATCATAGATAATACTAGAGAAGAGAGTCATCTTCAATAATATGTAATTTATTTGGCTTTTGGTATAGTTTTGATAGGGGAAAAATGATGAGAGACAAAAACTGTTGATTTCAAGTAAGTTCGACTTTGAATACTTATAACGGGCAAACTATACATCGAAAACACTTATTTCTTTTTTCTGCACTACCTATACATGTCATCTAAAACATATTGTAAAATTAGAGGAAAAAATAATGTTTTACTTATAATTATTTGGTGGGAAGTAAGCTCCCTGATTTACAATTTTTTTAGAAAATGAAAAATAGACCTTAAAATTTCAAAAAACATATTAATTTTGGTTCAATTTTTAAAAAAACAATTATAGGCATATAATTCATCATATTTGACGCATTTCATCAGTTTACATCATCTTCAAATTCTCAATAGAAATGTAACTTTTATGTCCTTGAAATTTTATAGTTTTGGTGATGTTAACCTTTTCCTTTGTAAAAGGGTGACAGATTATTGTGCTTTTACCTTGTAATATAATGTGTTTTTTTTTTTTTTTTTTTATAGAAATGTATTGATAAACTCAAAGAAGGGGATAAAGTTAAGGTGTTGGATCCATATGATAGTGATGTTGTGGGCATTGGGAGGATTCACTCCCTATCTATTGTACATGGAATCAACTTGAAAGAAACAAGAGATGTAAATGTAAACATTAAAGGTCACAAGCAACGTACCCCTTGCTTATGAAGATAAAATAGATGGAGTTGTTTGTCTAAAAGAGAAAGGGGGAACCTTCACACGGTGGCCACTAAAGTATTTAAAAAAAATGACATAATTGATCAACATGTTTATCATGTTTTAGTTGTTAGACATCTTGGCTCAGTGCTTTATATTTGAGACAACTTTGATATTTTTGATTATATTTACGTATATACTCTTAGATAACTTTGACAATTTACTTATATATTTTGGCATCCTACATACTTTGAATGACAAATATTTTTGTTTTAATTTGTATATTTACATTAATTTTTTATATGAATTGATTATCTTTATTTATCATGATGTTGAATCAATCTTTTAACTTTACTTGGTTGTAGTTTGTTCATGTGTAATATTTTTTATTTTCTATTATGCTTTATAATTCAAGTTTAACATGATATTTTTTTTACATAATAAAATTCGTGGTATTTAAAATATTGTTCATTTCACGACCAAATAAACCATCAAATATACGACCAGATATACGACTAAATAAGCGACTAAATATACGACCAAATATACAACTAAATATATGACCAAATAAATGATCAAATAAATAACCAAATATACGACTAAATATACAACCAAATATACAACTAAATAAATGACTAAATAAACGATCAAATATATGACCAAATATACGACTAAATAAATGACCAACTTAATGACTCAATATATGACTAAATATAGGACCAAATTAATGACTCAATATACGATTGAATATATGACTAAATAAATGATTAAATAAACGACCAAATATACGACTAAATATATGAGCAAATCAATGACCAAATATACGACTAAATAAATGACTAAATCAATGACCAAATAAATGACTAAAATAGTTTAGTCATAAATTTGGTCACGAGATAAATGACCGAGAATAAACTAACAGTGATTACATAACCAAATTTGGTCATTTATCTACAATTTTTGGTAGTTTATTTGGTCATATATTGATGTTTTTGTACTAGTGTTTATTGATTTTATATAGCATTGGGAGTTATCTTTCTCCTGAAGGCGAATCACTTGTCCAAGAAATGAGAAGGCTCTTGCATTTGGAAATTGAAAATACTTGCATGGAGATGTGAAGAGCCATCCATTTGAAATTAAGAAACTTGTGCTTGAAATGTAAAGAGTCTTCAGTTTTGAAGATGAAGAGTCAAGTCTTCTATATATTTATTTGTCGTGTGCATTGGTTGGGTATTAGACACACATTATATTGCTGGTTATGTGTGTCGTAGATGGATTGTTGGTTCAATTTGAAGCATTGTACACAGATCTTTATTATTTTATCAATAAAGCATCATTTCTTGTGTGGCTTGGTTTTTCCCCTCAAGTTGGAGGGTTTCCCCAGGATAAATATTAGTGTCTTTTTGTTTCATCTACTCTTGCATGTTTTGTGTTAAGAATCTTTTGTTTCTCTGCTATTCTGGTTCATAACAATAACATGGTATCAAAGTGGGTCTAAGTAAACGATTTGAACTATAATAGAACAATTGGATTCTAGAAGAATCGTAATGTCTAATGAGAGTAAAGTATGTTGTTCAAAATGAGGGATTCATATGAGAACATGTAGTTAAAGAGCATAACAGGGTAGAATCTCTGATGAAGCTTCTTACCTAGATAGGGAGGATGTTGTCATGTTCGTCTATGCTTACATGTTTAGCATTCATGTCTATAAGGATAACAGATGTACCAATGTTTAAATTTTTAATTCTCTATAACTGTGTGATGGCAAAAGATCTATTAGTAGATTATGAGGACATTAAGGCAATAAAGAGATAAGTATTTGAATATTGTTCATGAATTTTATGTAGTTAATTCATGCTATAATATTGAGAATAGTGACTCATGTATGCTTTTAGCATTGATATGTATATTTTCCCTTTATGAATAATTTGATTCTATGAACTATTGTTAATCTCTCTAAAAATGCTTTTAAGACTGATCGAGAAGAAACAAGATGATGAGATATTAAATACAAAGTTATGTAGGCTATATAAATGAACATGGGAGTGCTGCTTGTAGCTATGAGACTGAATTGGTGGCAAATAACTTCATTAAAGAGAAAGAACCTATTTATATTGTCATTGAAATTAGTTTCTTCAAAGAGGAAGAAATAACATTCAAAGGGAGAATATTCAACTGCAGAAATCAGATTCAGAGGGAGATTGAGTGGTAGATGTAGAATACAAAGTCCTTGGTAGAGGATCAGCAAGCTTGTGTAGCAGCATGACTGCAAAAGCTCATTGTTGGACAAACATTGAAACTAAATTCCTAGTATTGTGATAATAAAAGTCATGAGAATGTTTCCCCTAATGAGAGGGATTCTTAGCATTTAGATGATATTTTATGTTTTTAATGAGTTCTTTTTTGAGAGGGAGAATTTCGAGGTGCTATCCCTTGTTAATGAGTTCTTCTCTAAGAGGGAGAAGTTTGAGGTGCAATCCCTTATTAATCAGTTCTTCTCCGTGAGGGAGAACTTCAAGGTGTAATCCCTTGTTAATGAGTTCTTCTCCGTGAGGGAGAAGTTTGAGGTATAGTCCCTTATTAATGCATTCTTCTTTGCAAAATAAGTTTGAGGTGAAATTTGTTGTTCCACTCTCTGGGAGTAGCTATGGTGGATGTCATGTGAGAGACTCCATGACTTATCTCTTGTTTTATCCACCCTTTGGGAGTAGCCATGGTGAACGTCATGTTGAGATGACGATATCACATTGAGAGAATCCATGATAAAGTTTTTGGTTTTCTCACAATGGGTGTAGCCATTGTGAGGGTCATGTTAAGAAAATTTGTGACATTAGAATCTAGAAAGATACTTCCCTAGCTAAGAGGGAGTGTTGATGTTATATTAGTGTGCCTGGATTTTTTCCCTCTAGTTGGAGGGTTTTCCCAAGATAAATATTAGTGTCTTTTTGTGTAATCTATTCTTGCATGTTTTGTGTTAAGAATCATTTCTTTCTTTGCTATTTTGGTTTATAACATTAACACCCTTATCAAGTGTTCCAACCCAATGTGGATTTATATGTGGGCCAAGGAGTTGAATTTTCTTGGATGGATGTTTTGTTCTCTTGGGCTTGGTGGAGGAAGATACTCTCCAAGCGTCCTAACAAGAATTATAAGATTAGTGATTGTTTTTTTAAATTTCATAAAGAAATCATGTTAGGAATTGACAAGGAAACATAATAGTGAGATGTAGGAGTACGGATTCACTCAATTAATTAGACCACCCATTGAGTTAGATCGCCATTGGGCCAAGGGGTCTGATTGGTTTAGTTGGTTGTTTGGTGCTTTTTTCCACTACATACCCTTCCTAATTTTCCCTAGAATCATAATCACAACAAATTAGGGTAAGGGTTACTGTTAAGATTAAGGATAGCTACAAATGTAATATCACTCTATATTGTATGTGTTTTCCAAATCCAATAATCTCTCTTTCATTTATATTAGGAATGAGGCTAGGAGAGACATGTCCCTTCATGGCACATGTCTATTCATTATTATTGATATTAATATAATGACAATTGATTATATATATGTATTTAGAGAGGTGTGTCCTTGAAAGGACATGCCTCTTCCCATCAATCTTATAATATTTCATCAATCAATTATTAAATTAGAATAATATAATATATTAATATTGAATATTAAATTTTATATGATTAATAATAATAGAACATATATAATATATTATAATTAATCAAAATATATATTATATGTATTCTAAATGATCATACGAATGAAGATAGAAACATTAACACTCCCTCTTAGCTAGGGAGGATGATCAAACAAAATGTGTAGTGGTCTCTCGTGTCAATACTAATGACCCTCACCATGGCTACACAAAATATTAACACTCCCTCTTAGCTAGGGAAGATAAAATTCATCAAAATAAAATTTAAAAAAAATCCATTACTTTTAAGAGAGAAGATATCACCTCATCATGATATCAAGAGATATGGTCTAACCAAGAATATCAAGTCTCGTGATATTCACCATAATTCAAAAATGTCTATAGGTAATGTATCCTTAATGTAAGGTATCATCTATTGTGATCTGTTTCAACCATCACACGATGTCTATCACAATAGAAGGTCAATGGTCTATTTAAGGAATTGAATCCACTATGTAAGAAATCATCTATTGTGATATGTTTCAGCCATCACACAATGTCTATCACAATAGAAGGTTAATGGTGTGTTGACGAAACTAATTCCACCATGCAAGAAATCATCTATTATGATCTGTTTCAACCATCACACGATGTCTATCATAATAGAAGGTCAACAGCCTGTTGAAGGAACTGAATCCATCATGCAGAAAATTATCTATTGTGATCTGTTTCAGCCATCACACGATGTCTATCACAATAGAAGGTCAATGGTCTATTTAAGGAACTGAATCCACCATGCAGGAAATAATCTATTTATGATATGTTTCAGCCATCACACGATGTATATCACAATAGAAAGTCAATGGTTTGTTTAAGGAACTGAATCCACCATGCAGGAAATCATCTATTGTGATTTGTTTCAGCCATCACAATAAAAGGTCAATGATATATTTAAGGAACTGAATCCACCATGCAGAAAATCATCTATTGTGATATGTTTTAGCCATCACATGATGTCCATCACAATAGAAGTTCAATGGTATGTTTAAGGAACTGAATCCACCATCCAGGAAATCATCTATTGTGATCTGTTTTAGCCATCACATGATGTTTATTACAACAAAAGGTCAAGTTATTGTAAGATCGTCACCTTTCAATAACTCTTACAAATACAAGTGATAATCATTTGGAAGTCGTCGCTTCCTCATGATATACACAGGGGGCAGGCCCATTAAAAACATGGAGTCACACACATGACATCCACCATGCCTCAACGTGAAGGGTGGAAACAATGGATTTCACCTCGAACTTCTCTCACAGAGGACTCATTAAACATATATCAATTTATTGATCTTTTCATCCAAGATTACTTAAGATAAATTGTCAGACTCCCTCTGAATCTGATATCAATTTTCTAAGCTCCTCATCCAATTTTTTATCTGAAGTGTTAGACTCCCTCTAAATATGATATCAATCTTCTTTTCCTACAAGAGCATCCCTAGAAAAGATCAAGGAAAATAGAACTTATAGTACGTATAGAAATATAGATAAGAGAGATACTACAAAGAGTAGTTAAATGTAATACTCAAGGATAATAAATACTTATCTGCCCATCAACATAAGTTGCTTCAATGAAGGTCCATATAGATCAAATCAAAAAACACCTTCTCAGATTATTTGAGAGACATCTCCCCCTTGAATCATCTTCCCACTAAGGATGGTTCAAATGGGAATTCAACATTGGTTATTATTCCCCCCCCCCATAATGTACAATTTCCACTCTTATAACGTTGACCAATTCTCATGTCTTCTTGTGAAATGACTTGATTACTCCAAGAGAGGTGACACTCTATAATTAATGCTTTCTTTATAGAAAGAGACACCCTTCCTTGAATATGTTCTTCTTTGTTAATTTTGGGATAATGGAGAGGTGTGTCCTGAGAGGCAAGGGGTGAATCAGTACCCTTAAAAACTTTTAATCCGTTCTTTGTAACTATTGTTTTGTATTAACCGATTGAGTAGATTGCATACACCAAACATATAGTATCACTACTGAAATGTAAATGCATGTAAAGTAAACAATACACATACATAAAATTAAGTACTCATGACACTAGTATTTTGGTATCGCAGAAAACCCCTGTTAGAAGTTAAAAATTGCGGTGGGGATGAGAGCCACAAAACTTCACTACTACAGAAATAAAGTTAGCATGTTAAAGTTTTACAAAGAGTGATCACGTTTGATGATCTTACCCTATTAGGAGTAACAATGAGATCGATTAGATCTACCTCGTGTGAGGATTTTGAAACACAAATTATGTGTGCACTCAGTTAAGAGATTTACAATAAGACAGTTAAGTATACTCTATTAAGAGATTTAGGGATCTATTACAATCGTTAGAGAGTAACAGAAAATTGATTTGAAACATATACAATCTCAATATTGCTGATATAGATCCATTAATTTCATACAAAAATATATCACCTCAATGTGAATGATAATATCTTCTGCTCTATTCTTCTCGGTAGCCTTGCCTTAGTTTTGAAAATTGATTTCTGCAATGTAGTCCTTGTCCTTAAAATCCTTGTCTGATCTCTGATGTCTGTAGTATGGGGGCTACTTGATCATTTCTTGATCAACATACACTAAAAAATTTGACATCTATACATTTATATATCAAACAATATGGCCTAATTAGGGCTTAAAAATTACATCCTTACCCTAAGATCAACAGTGTACAAAATTTACCTTGATCATCTACATGTAGGAGACATAAACAATTAATGTTATAAATTTGTAACTAATGTCCTCCTCGATCGTGTAAACCGTTATCTAGGTCAGCTAAAAAGTTGTTACATAGAATGATGTGCCATAACAAAATTTTAGGTGCTCTTTGTTCCAATTGGTTATTGTTGTCTCTCGGTGCTCAGTGTTGTCTGTGTATCTCGGTTATACTTGTGTTCAGTTATGCTATGTAGCTCGGTGTTGTCTACTACTTGGTATAGTTTGTCTACTCAGTAATCGTTGTGCTCGGTTAACTCTGGGCGTGATCAGTGATCTCGGCTAACTCTAGGTACTTCAGTGATTATACCGACTGTCTTTTTTGTGACTCTGTTACCGACTGTTCATTATGTCTTCATGATAACTAATGAAAACTTCAATGTACAATTGGATTAATAGTTAATGCTTGACCACGATCATAACAAATTAATTTATATCTCTTTAATGAAAGTCAGTTTCAGGAATTTCATATAGAGTCATACATAGACCGTCATAACTTTTGAACCCCACATTTTCTCTCCAATCGCACCGGTGAGATTCTTCAACCTTTGTTTTCAACCAACATATCCAAAATCCAGCAAAAGCCAACGATGGATTTGTGACATATGGTCCTGTTGACGGGACTTTGTGACTGGTCTGATCAATAGTGATAATTTGTCACTAGGTACCGGGGTACCGGCCAGCTTCACTTGTAAAGGTTGTTCGAGGAATAAATTCTTTGGACCTTCAAGCACCTGAGTGTCGAGTCTCGACGATGTAGGGAAGTTAAGTTGGGCAAGTGACTGTTTTTGTTCACAGGGTAGCTGGTTTTACTCATCTTCTTTAGGGATTTCAGTGATGGGGATGAGGTTTCCTGCAAGCATGCTAAGTTTACCAAATAAACAACAAAAGATAGATCAGGGTTAGAGTTTGTTACTTATAGTTATAGTTATACAATATATTTCCAAGATCAACAATGCTCCAAAGAACTACACTAAATACTGAATACATACAAAACCAGCTATTCATACATATTCAATAGCAAGGGGAAATGAGATCATTAATCTAACAAAACATCAGAGCAAAGGATATTAGAAACATACAACACAAAAGATATTGCTAACTCGAAGATCAGAACATGAAGAACATCATTGCCCGAAACTGTTCTTCCTTCTTCATTAACAGAGGGTTCCAGCATCACTGGTGTGTACATACATGGCTCCAAGGGAGCATCTAAACTACTAAGAACTACTGAGAATTGAGCTCCTGCAACTACTAGAAAATGGAATGCTAATAGTATTGGACTGCAAAATCATCAATTTCGCCGACCCTTGTTATGAGGTCGAACCTCTTATTTATACACAGTTTTGCCCTAAAACTAACCTAATCTAACTGTACACTCAAAATATAAAATACATTATCTGGTAGCTGGTACTACCTGCACCACTTACAATCACCATGAAAAGAGCAGAGGTCTGACAAGATAGAGGAAGAAGAGAAGAAAGGAAGTTGGAAGAATCGGCATAAAGAAGAGTGTCAGAGTAAACATAAATGAAATCTGATCTTCCCAGTGTCCAAGACAACATGCCTCATCAATGCAAAATGCAGCTCACTGTCTTCAATGCACCATGTAGTTAATGTTGGAGTGGTGCCTTGGTAAAATCACCTGTTAGAGCCATCCCTCCATCTTACATGCCTTGTCGAGATCACCTACCCACTGAACCCTTTATTAACTGTTGGACAATGATTGGTCGGCTCCGGGGAACCTGGACACGGGTCATTGAAAGAATACAAAATTTTGGACCTGGAATTTCAGAGTACAAGAGCTTACGCTCAAAGAATAAATAATTTATAGAATTGCACCCTATTGGTGAAAATCTCCAAAGTCTGGAGAACTTTATTGTGCCTTGTATATTTTGTAAGCCTCCAAAAGCTGGGGAATTCCCTCTTCATCGATGCCCTTGATGCACCTCTAGCAATATGTGGTTGCCCCCACCTGCTCGCCCAAATCTAGGGCGTCTCCCTTGAATTTTGTGGTCATGTTTGCTGCATCATGGGCACAGAGCATCATACGGGATAAGCATGACATTTTTGCTCCATCAAAATCTCTCAGGGACTGGAATCGTGACTCCATTAGTTCATCAAACTTCTCCACAACATAATCTATCGGGGTTCATGTATTGGTGCTGAAGGGATCGACTCCCAAAACCCTTGTAACAAATACCTTGTATAAATTTAAAGAATATTCCACTCTGGGGATCTTGTCCTTCAGAGCCCCTACCAGTTGCTTGCTAATCTTCAATTTGAGATCAAGTCTGGAGTGTTGGACCTAGATAAAATCAAAAGACTCCTCCCCCAAAATTCCCATCTCCGCGATGGGTTCTTCCCTGAGGTTCATGAGCTCTCCTAGATCACTCTTCCAAGCCTCGTATTGCTTGGTCTCTCCCTCCCAAATAGAAATGGTGTTCTTGGCATGGTGTAGAATGTTGCCAACCATATGCAGGTCCAAGAGAGTTGCCACCAAGAAATGTCAAACATTTCCTACCTGCTCGGCTACCCAGTCATCGATCGCATGCACTTTCTTCTTCATATTCCTTAGCACATCGACGTCACCCTGTGGAAGTGGTGCTCTAGACATAGAAGCCTTCGGATGAATTTTAGCGAATGGTTGTGCTAGCTTTGGCAATAGCCCGACAAGATTTATGTTCTTCTCCTTCTCTTCCTTAATCTTCTGGGCTTGCTTGTCGTAGCAGGCCTTAATTGCCCGACTGGCCTCTTTAAGTAGGTCCAGTTCACCTTATTTATCCCTCTTCCCTGGAGGTACCTTTGTGACCGTGTATGTTGTAGCACTTACCATTGCTTCCTCTTTATCTGGGGGAGGTGTTGCAATGACCACGACTGTATCTCTGCCTGGACCAGTCTGAATAGAGTGGAGGGTCTGGGCCTTCTTCACCTTGGGGAGGCTTTGACTCTGTGCTATCATCTCAGCCAGGGAGAGATGGGCTTTCGTCGATGCCAAGGCCTTTCTTTTCTTTGATTCCACCAACCACTGGGGTGGTGGGGGTGTCCTTCCTGCTAAAGCTTGATCATTGGTGTTTCCTCCGGGGTTCTGTTGTTCACCCCCGGTGTTTATAGTCTCATCAAACTCTTTTTCTGTATTTTCAGGGCCACCTACACTATCCACCTTCGTGGCATCAATATTCTCTACCTTGGTGTCCCTGTCCTTAGCAGCATTAGTAGAATAAACATTCATATCCTTGGGGTTATCCCCCTCCTACTGCGGTTGTTGTTCTTCTTCTTTGGCACCATCTGCCAGGACATCCTCCTCCATTGGCTTATCCTCTAGAGGTGGCGAATGTGTCCAAAATTGATATAATTGTAGTACTATCGAGATCACCTTGTTGAATGTTGTACTTCCTTGGGTGTGCGGAGGTGTCCGGAGCATGGCAGTTGAGGTTACAGTTGTTCCCATAGGTCTGGTTCCCTTAGCCGAAGTCAGCTGCTCCTTTTGTACTTGCCTCCCTTCTCCTATGTTAGTCTCTAGGACCAGGATTTCCTAAACATTTGGGATGTCCACCTATTCTGGTTCCTTTTCTCTTTTTTCCTGGACTTCCTGCTCCATTGAAACTTCCTTTTCTGGTATCTCCCCATCAGTGGGGATTCTTTCTTCTTCTTGGGCGGCGATATCCTCTACCACTTTCCCTATATCCCCTTGTAAATTTACAAGTTCATCTGTCCCAAATAGGTCGTCAAAATCATCATGCAGAGGGGAGGTCTCTGAGGCATTATCTAGTTGATTTTTTGGTGTAGGGGAGTCCGGGATTATCTCCCCTAGAGGATGTTGGGCATCCCGAGGTTTGTATATGCCCTTGGTTGAGGAAGATTTGTCTTTTTCTTCTTCCTCCTTGTTACTAGTGGGGGTCTAAGATCCAAAATGGTTGTAAGATCCTCCTCCGCTCCTGTCCCTGTTACCCGGACCATAAGTTCTGCAAGTCAGTGGGAGCCAGAAGGGAGGGCAGGTTCTACCGTAGTAATTGGGATGCCTAGACGGGTGCTTATTATGTCCTTCATCTAGTGGGAAGCTACCAGTTAAAGGTGCAATTGTTTCACAATGGGAACTGTGGATGGAATCTGGGGCGGGATCCCAACCTTTCTTTTTCCCCCATCCTCTCCCTGCGCAGAGGTTCCATCCCCAGAAGTGGATCCCTACAAAAACCGGCCAACTCTTTGAGTACTCTTTGGACATACCTTTTGAAAATACGCATGACTGCGTTCAATCACATTGTGGGTGATGTCCTCAATTGTTGGGCCTTTCGGGGTGTCCCAGTCCACCAGAGGGAGAGCAATTTTATCTACTCCCTAAGCCTCGTAATGTAGGTCTTCTATGGACCTGGTATCCGAAAAGTCCTTAGGAAAGTTCTGAAGCTTGAGGCGCTTCATCATGCCTTGTGTCATCCTGATGAAATGTCAATTCTGGACATCAAAATCATCCTGGCAGTCAGCCCAAAAATCTTCAATATGGGGCTTGTGGGGGTCCAACGCCCGGGGTAGTGCCGACGCTATCTTATCTAGTGGATCAAAATTATTTCGATCCAAATAAAACTCCGCCAGCCCCATACACTTCAGTTCACTATCGACCTCTTTTTTCATTGCAAGGCTGCAAGTATAATTCCTGCGGGTTATTGGGAATGGAATATTGGTGACCTTCTTCAATGAAAAGAATGCATGAAGCTCTAGAATCTGTCTGCAATATTTCAAGAGAATGATCCTATCCCCACAATATTTGGGCAATAGGTAGGGTTTCCTGGAGAAGCTGGTCACCCGAATGTAGGAGTGTTGTTTAAACTAAATATAATAATGGCCATAAGTGCTAACCAATGTCATTTCTTCTTTTGAAAGCTAGTATCTGGCATCTCGAGTGGGTGTAAGAATATTATAGTAAATGAAGGCATCGTTTACTCTACAAAAATTGGGGAAGCTGGCCTCCCATTGTATTTGTGGGAAATAGTCCCACGGAGCATTCTGGCCCTTTCTAGTCCCGAGCTTGTCGACAGTGAGTAATCCTCTGGTGATGGGTCGTTGTTGTGCCAGTGCCCACAAGACATATGAAGTCATGTAAAATTTGGAGGACCGGGTGACCTTGACGAGTTGGGCATCCACATGATTGGCGATGATATTTGCCCAATCAAAAGTATGTTCGTCGGAGGTGATGCCAAACAGAAGTAATACATCCGTGCTAAGAATTCCCGGGCATGGGGCTCTCCAAAGACCCTGCACAAGATGATGATCCCCATTTGTATGTTTTCTTTGAATTTTGTCTAGTGGATCTCCAATTTCATCTTTTTGTAATCTTTACTTGGAGTCTTAAGACAAATTGAGTTGAGGTATTGTCGGGCCATTTGTGAGAGCTTCTCAAATTCATTTAATGTCATGGTCTGGGTGATAATTGCAGCATTGGAAAACTAGGGGATCCATAGCCTGAAAGAAAATGTTGCGGCATCCAGAGACACCATGGACGTTGGGTAGCCTGATAGAATAGGAGCGGCAAGCATGACAGCTAGGACGGCTGTGTTGTAGTGTTCTACCAGTGTGAGAATGAGCTCCAAAGCCTGCATTGAGCAGGGGAAGTAGGTTCCTTAAGGATTCTGGAGGCGGCCACATTGAGTGCCATTAGATCTCTGGCCTTGCGCTGAATGAACATTATTTTCACCAAGGCCTGCATTTCGGCCCATGCCTCAACACTTGTGTCAATGATTAACTGCATCTTGGAATCAACTTTTGATCCTAGAAGAGCTTCTCCATTCAGATATTTCATTGTCAATGGGAGTTTCTCTAAGGCCTTCTTGGGCTTTGTCCTAACGGCTTCCCTTGTCGAAGTAGTAGGGAGTTCCAAGATCCTGGGTGGGGAAGATGACGATGCTTCAGACATGATTGATAAGTGAATTTTGACCACCTACAAGACCGGATGACCGTCAGTATATATAAAACATAATAGAATTCTAGAATCCAGAGATTTCATCACCGCCTCGCATTTGTCTTGAAAAGGTGTTAGTTTGCATCAAACCTTGAAAATATATATATAGAACGAAATGACTTACTTGGGAATTTGATCTATACACTGGAGTTTTGGGGATTCTGGCTCATACGGTGAATAAAATGAAGGTCAAAGGGGAACTTGGGACCCAGAGTCCAGAAAACTAACCATTATTGACATGACCAGTAATTAGTCATACTAGGATGACATGGGGTGTCACATGGGCATGCAATAAAGGGAGTAATGGAAATAATGGTGATAGATGTCCAAACACGTGAGGGAATGAATGCCACTTGGGTTGGTTTGAATGCTCGCGTGTGAGAGAATTAAACACCATTAAGACTGAGCTGACAAAGGAGAGAGAAAACCTACAAACTCAACCAGGCAAGGCGTTGAATTTGAGTTTGCAGACACCAGAAGGGCGAGCTTGACAGTTTGGGTAAACGCAAAAGGGAATGGTGAGCTCACCATCAAATGAGTGTGAAGGATATATAGAAATGTACAGGGTTCACATGCAAACATAGGCCGCAAACACTTATGCACTGCAGGCCGAAGAGCAATTTGCAGACAAACCCAGAAAATAAACTAATCTACAGACAATTTACAGAGAAGTGATAACAATTTACAACATATACACAAGAAATACATAGTTTTATAGCTACACAAAGGGAAAACAACCCTCTGGCAGAGCCATCCCACCAACGGGAGGCGACGCTAAGAACAAAATGGGAAAATGGAGAAAACAAAAAACAAAGTGAAATAAAAACCAAAAAGCAACAAGGAAGAACCAGAAGGGCCTACCTTAAAACACAAGGAATGCGAGAGAATGAGCATGAGAGGAACTCTGCAACTAATCAGCTTCAAAATACCATGAACGCACCACTGCTAATCATTGTTAAGCATTGTTAAGCACTGAGAACAAATCGCACTTAGTCACTGCTAAATCGCCTTAATCGCTTTGAATTGCTTTGGGTAATTTGTTTGTGGTAAATGTAACAATGACTAGTGAAACCCTGTTTATACCCTTAGGGTAAAAACATCCCTCTTTTCTTTTGCAAATCCTGAGAAAGGAAAACCTCCAGACTCTGGGCCCGGGGATCCCATGTAATCGCACCCACTAATAAAAGAGGAAATGGTGACAAAGAATCCCGAAGTCCGAGGTCCGGCTGGAACAGAAAAGACAAAAATAGTCCGGGACCAGATCCTGGAGCAAGGAAGACCAAAAGAGAATAAAACACCGACCCCACTGAGGCAAAGGTCGGAGAAAACAAAAGAAACCAAGGGAGAACAAAAGCAAAAGAAGGGGGGACCCAACATTTTGCCCATAAAATGTAGGGACGGGTATGCAGGGCATAAAAAATGGTGATTCACTAGGATGACTGCCTTAGCGCATTTGAGAACTACAGAATCTCTAGTTAGAAAAACCGAAACTCACCTTTACCTTGAGTATTCTTCTTGCAAGGCGTGAGGTGTCTGAGAAAATCTGACTCGTCATTGATTCAATCCTTTGATCTTTCATTAGTTGTGTAGTGTGTGCTTTGAAAGAAAATCAAGCCGGTGATTTCCGGGAGAAGAAAAGAGGAAGCACTGAATACATCAAACCAAAATCATTACATCTTGCATGATCCCCCGGACTTGGAATTCACTATTCTTCAGTTTTTCTTTTCTTTTGAAGATGGGGAGGCGGTACTCCTTTCACCGTGAACGTTAAGCTTAGATAATTTTCACGATGGTACTTCTTTCACCTTTCCCTCCATTTTAAATTACTGGATAGGAGAGAAATTCTGGACCCGGGATATTTTTATGATTTTCAGACTTGGCCAATAACTAGTGCAACCGATCTTCCCTCAATAAGCATGCATTTACTTGCTTCTTAGATTTTCTGTTAATTGATATCAATACTTCCGAGATGTGAATCTAATGAAGATTACCCATAACCTTTTACCATATGCACAAAAAAACTTTAGAGTGTGGACAAATTCCCACCATGATAACAATAGATTCTGAACTACCCAAAATGCATACGGTACTATTCAAGGGACTAGATGTCATGCGAAGCATACCTGTCTACAAGAGGAAGGCAATACACCGAGTACCCGAAAAACAAGACGCAAAGAAAAAGAAAGCAAGAAGCAAAAGGAAAGGAGGCGGTCCCGGAGGACTGCCGACAAACTATTTACAAGGACAAGGCACCCCCAAGGAGTACCAGGAAAAGATATTTACAAGTAGAAGCTTTTACATATAGTACAACTTTGGGAAAACTTACCACCTACCTCATTCAAAGTAGTGTTTGAGGAACTATCCATTGATAGGCAATGGGATGGCTTCTCCGGTCATAGTACTGAGGCGATAGGTATTTGCCCTGCAGATCTCAAAAACCAGTTTTGGTCTGAGCCAGAGCCTTTGGAACTTGGTGTGCTTTCCTTTCTTCTCCCGGGCCTTGTCCGACAGAAGGACTAGGTCTGAAACCTAAAAGACCTTATATTGGGCTCTCTGTTCAACCCATCTCTTAACAACCGTTTGATGACGCGCAAAATTTTCCAGTGTCGCGTCTCTTTGTTCTTCCATTCTCACTAGGTTCAGGAGCCGAACTTCCACAATGTTGTCCTAGCTGTTAAATTCCTGCATAAACTGTAAAATCAAGATTTGTAAGTTGATGGGGAACACAGGATTCTAGCCATAAACTAGGTGAAATGGGGAAGTCCCTAGGGATGCCTTGATTCTGATGCGGTCCACCCAAAGAACGAACCTAAGATTTTGGTGCCAGTCCCGGGGGTTTTTTTCTAACAAGTGTTTGATCACCTCCAACAGATTTTTATTGGTGCATTCATCCACACTATTACCTCGGGGATAATAGCTGATGGAGAACTTCAAGGTGATCTTCCTCTCATAGGTCCATTTAAGTAATTGTGCCAAATAAAATGTCGGACCATTGTTACACACTAGCGAAAGGCATTTTGAATAGGGTGACTATGTTTTCTTCTAGGAATTTGATAACTACCTCCGTCGTGTTGTTTGTGCATGGAATCACTTCGGACCACCAGGTGCAGTAATCGGTAGCATTCAGAATATACCGGTGGTTGGCAGCTGATTTGGGATTGATTTCCTTAATAAAATTGAACGCCCATTGGGTGAAGGGTTGAACCTCAAAGATCGGCTGCAAGGCATGGCCGGGTTTCTCTCACGAAAGGCTGCAGTTTGGCAAGTGTGGCACTTCCTCACGTGAGTGTAGACATCTTTGAAGATGAAGGGCCAATAGTATCCAACCCAAATAATTTGGTGGGTAGTGGCATCAGCTGAGCCGTGCCTGGTTCCAAATTGCCCGTGAAATTCTTCTATCATTTTGGTAGCTTGGTCCCTATCTATGCACCAGAGGTAAATCCCTTCAAAATTCCTATGAAAAAGCGTTCCATTTTTTTCATGAAGTGTGCACTTTTCAGTCACAGGGCACAATGTTTGTTTGGGGGAAGCCCCTTTGGGCATCTGTTATTGAGCAATAGGTATACCAGATCGATATACCATGGGTCTTGAGTGACAGACTCCACCGTATAAGTTTGGCATTCAATGTTTGGAGTTACTTCCGTCATTACTCTGCATAGTCCCTGACCTCAGACTATCTTCATCCATTGCATCTCTAGATCATACTCTTGGAGGATGGACATCCATTTCCCCCAGCGTTCACCCAATTCACTTTGCAGTAGTAAAGATTTAACATCTTGGTCCAGAATGATAGCATGCACTTTTCTCTAGAGAATGCAGTGCCAGAATTTCTTCACGGCCTGGACTAGAGAAAAAGCCTGCTTTTCCAAAGGCGAATATCAGACTTCAGCATTCTTGAATGGGAAGCTCATAAAAGTAATGGGTCTCTCTTCCCCTTCAACATTCTGGGTTAGGGTTGCTGCTGTCGAATACGGTGAAGCGAAGGAGTATATGTGGAATGGGAGGGAATAGTCCAGACTTGCCAGGACAGGTGCCTCTACTATGGTTTTCTTGATCTGAGCAAATGATCACTTTGTTTCGAGGCTCCACTCAATCTTTGTATCTTTCTTCATCATGTCATTGAGTGGTTTAACTATCTCGGCAAATCCAGTGATGAACCGCTGGACAAAGTTTATCTTTCTGAAGAAAGATCTTATCTCCTTTTTAACTGTCGGGCATCTGTAAATTCAGCAGTGCTTCAACTCTCTCAAGGTTAATGGATATCCCCTTCTTAGAGACTATATGCCCGAGAAGCTTCCCTTCGGTGACCCTGAATATGCATTTCTTAGGGTTGAGGGAAATACCGTACCGGCGACATCTCTTGCAAATCTGGGCTAGGTGGGTGGAATGATCACGCCTGTCCTGAGAAAAGGCTGTTAAATCATCCATATAGATGATTGTGCATTTGTTTAATAGGGCCTCGAATGCAATGTCCATAGACTTTTGAAATGTGGCCCCTGCGTTGATGAGGCCAAAGGGCATTCTCTGATATGTAAACATTCCCCACTTGGTGGTGAACGCCATTTTATCTCTATCCTCATACTTAACCATGACCTGGTTATATACGGAGTACCCATCTAGGAAGGACATCATTTGGGAACTGTTAACAATTTGTAATACCTCATCCAACGAGTGGAGAGGGTGATTGTCCTTCTTGGATGCCTTGTTTAAATTGCGAAAATCCACACACAGGCGAATCTCACCTCTCTTCTTTCGCATAGGGACGAGGTTGGCAACCCACGTGTGCCAGATAGGAAAGGTAATTCAGGTGGATAATAGTTTCTAAACCTCCAGATGGATTAGAGGTTTGATCAGTGGGTTTACCGACCTCTGCTTTTGCTGGAAAGGCTTAGAATCTAGTTTCAGTGGGATAGTATGAGTCATGATGGATGTGTCATAGGTCTTCAGATCCTCATACCCCCACGCAATAACATCAATGTATTCTCAGAGAACTACGAGAATCTTCTCCTTCTCCTCTGGGGAGCAGGAGGTACCAATGTGCATGAATTTCTCTTCATCATCCTGGCCGATGTTAACTTTTTTGAATTTTCCTCCCTCAGAGGAGGACGATATCTTATCTCGACCCTGGAGATCCAATTCAAAGATGTGTTCAAGAGCTACCATTCCCTTTGGGATGGTGTTAGTGGGTAGGTTGATAATCCCGTTGTCTTCTTCACCCTGCCCAGTATTGTCATGATCTATTTCTTCTACTATCTAATCCTTGAAGATGCCAACATTGGCCATGAAGGCCAAAATATGTTGGTCATCCTTGAAAACCTGAAAGTGAGTGATATTATTCAGGATGGACGGGGTGGGGACCATCTCAATAGAAAACTTCCAGAGCTGGGAGCCAGCCATTGGCTCAAGGGTGCTGGCAGACATGGCAAGGGCATCTGGAACATAGTTACATTTCTGTGGAATAAGCTCGATGCAACAAGCATCAAAATATTTTATTAGGTTCCATGCCCAGTTGCGGTATGCGGCTAGCCTTTTTTCATGACAAGTGTATTGGCTTCGGACCTGTTTTACAATCAACTCTGAATCACCCATCGCTTGGAGGTGGGTGATCCCTTTTCTCAATGCGAATAGGAGTCTGAGGACCAAGGCCTCGTACTCCATGACATTATTGGTGCCGTTGAACTGCAATATTTAGGATGTGAGGAAATATTTCCCCCGCGGGTTGATCAGTTCTACTCTGGCCCCACAGCCTTGTTTGGACTGGGATCCATCAAACTTTAGGGTCCACAGGTCATTGTTCATTTTCTATGGCTGGGAAGTTGAAGTGGTGTTTGGATTGACTTTGGGAGGTGATTCCTCTGGCTCTAATAGTGCATGGGTGAGGTTTTCCTTTGGAGAAGTCTCTGGTTTGGATTCTTGGACGAGCGACACCTTAGGTGTGTTGCTGGATGAATTATTGGGTCCAGGTGAACCGGCTTTATGTACTTTCTCCCTGAGGCCATTGATATGGTGGGTAGAAGCAAAAATGCAAGGCTCACACTCCAGTTTAGAATTTTTTTGGTAGTGTATCCGGCACCAAGTTCCAGACAAGAGTGTGGCAGGAGTTGTCATGTTTCCTTGTGAGTTTACCTCACCCTTCAGCTTTTCGTCCAGGTCTTGAATTCTCTGAGCGACTATGGGATCTTCCCCTGGAGTGAAATCAAACGTTAGGATCTCTACGGGTCGGTACACCCCGGGGGAAGATTCAGAGAAAAGGATTTCATTTACCCTCCCGACTTTAGTGAGGGCCTGCTTCATCCTGGGTTCAATCTCCACCCGGATTTGGTTTGATTGTCCCTTCCAAGGGAGCCACAAGTGGGAGAAGTCTGTGGAGAAATAACCATTAAGGGCCTTAGACCAATTTCGACTTAATAACATCCCATAAGTTTCGGGGATGTCCACCACTTGGATGTCTATTGTGCTCGATATTCAGGGGTCTTGGATGAGCTGAATCTAGATGTTTTTCAGCTCACTTACCTTTTTTATAGCAATTTTTTTCTAATTGGACTACTGCGCCTTTGGATGGAGTGGGAGTGAGTCTAATCTTCTGGCATATAAATAAGGGCATGACGTTGCCCAAAGCACTAGAATCTACTAGGAAGTTGTATAGGTTCTTCCCTTGTATGTTCAAGCCTAGTAAGAAGGGAGGATCCTCTATGCTTCCCCAGAAGATGGCCGAATTAGCATCATCAAATGTGACAGTCTTTCGTGGACAACTGACGGCTTTCGGGTTTTCAAAGAGCTTCAGAAGGGACTTCTTGTGCTTGAGACAATTAAATAAAACCTCCACCAAGTTCATGGAGGTGGTGGTTTTCTCTAACACCTTAGTGATGTCAAACCTTTCCCCCGGGTAAAGTTGACTTCCCTTGGCCGGATCCCTGGTTTGGTTAAAGTCGGGTCCTTTTGGAGGGAAGGAGCGATCAGTTATGTTATCCTAGGGATGGGTATTCTTGGGAGGCGTTGGCATGTAAGCTAGCCCTTTGCCAGCCTGACCCTGAGTGTTGTAGGGAGTCTGCGGGCTAGTGAAGGCATTGGCCTCAAAGGCCAGGATAGATTCATCAAAGAACCCCTGTAATTCAGGCTCTTCTTCGTCCTCTTCGTCTGTCCTAAATAAGACGGTCTCACACGTAAAGGCACTGTGAGTAGGCTCTAATGTGGATGATTCTGAGGGAGTAGGATCGACAGGTTGTTGTCTGTCCAACTAGGAGATCATGATGATCTTCTCCAGTGTGGCATAGTTCACCTCGAAATGAGAAACGGTGTCATGCAATCTACACCAATTGGTCAGGGGGTGGAATTCTATAAGCTGTGCAGAATGACTAGGTCCACCACCACCCTGAGTGACATTTTGGTTTGGAGGAGGACCTCCAGTATTCATGTTGTTGTTGATTGGGCCGAGGCCCATTGTTGTAGTTTCTACCTCTAGAGTTGGTATTTCATTGTCCAAAGAAAATATTCCCTCTCTAGGAATTGGAGTTGGGGGGCGCAGATGGCCCCACCTTCATTTGTCTCATGTTCATCGTCAGAGAGGAAACCAATCACCGGAGGGATTCAACCGCGGCTGACAGCTAGGTAGTTGGGTTACAGTGTGACGATTGTTGTGATGGGTTCCCGGGGAAAGCGATAGCAGCTCCCAGAGTTGAGGGTGATAGTCCTCCAGCCGCAGGCGACTGGAAGAAAGGTACTCCAGAGGGTTGTCAAAGGTTGATGCATCTATTGTGGCTGGTTCCAGGGAATGAATTTGAGACCCAGTATTGTCTGGGCTTGTGATGGATAAACGTATCGGGCCTGCTGGTCTACTATCGATGGGCCCATGGCCATTGTTGGGGAACCCATTGCCGGATTGGGGTTGTATCCCCCAATGTAAGAAGCTCCACTAGGTATCATGTTGAATGGTAGGCTCTATACAATCCTGCCATGAGCTTTGCTCAAACTACAGGACAACTCCAGGGCCAGGTTGTAAACCTTTGCTAGAGTATCCCGGTCATTGGCGGTGGTGGTTCTCCAAAGGAGAGTGGAAACAATGGGGTCCAGAGCATTCAACTATGTCTGGATGGTTACTTCAGTGGATGGGATGAAGGGGCCCATGCACCGCTTCAAGGCACATTGAAACCGATGGTTAAATGTGGCAAGGGGTTTGTTTGGTTCCTTCCTGATAGAGATAAACTGGTTGTGGGACCACGCAGGGTCCATGTGAACGCGGAAGGCCACCAGGAAGGCATCTTCCATATCCTGCCAACTGTTGATGGAGTTGGCCGGCAAGTTGAGGTACCAGTTCAGCTCATTCTATCCTAAGGATAGAGGGAGCATCCAGGTTACAACATCCTGATTGTTGATATTGTGGTGACTGATCATGTAGTAGGTGTTGATATTGTGGCAACATTGTAAAACCCTAAAATGGTTGATTTTAGAAGTTGCCCTAAAATGCATGTTATAAGTGTTTGAGATGTATAATGCATTGTAAGGTTGTGTACATTTTTGCTGGATAATAAGAAAGGTTGGATGGCTGTGTAGGTGGACATAGCCCAAGTTTTGGGTGAACCACGTTAAATTTGTGTGTTATCTGTGTTTAGTTTCTTTCTTCTATTGTTTCTACATATAACTGTTTATTCTTATATTGTTTTGGTTCTGTCAAACCCTAAAAATTTGTATCAGAGAGAGGTTTGTTGCTGTAGATTGATAGGACTTTTAGATTTGAGTGGGAGCAATGGAGGATTCCAAATTCAAGATTGAAAAATTCAATGGCCAAAATTTTCAGTTGTGGAAAATGCAGATGGAAGATTATCTGTATCAAAAGGACCTGTGGAAGCCATTAGAAGGAAAAACCAAGAAACAAGGAACTATGTCAGCAGAGGACTGGGAGGTCTTGGATAGGAAGGCACTGGGATCTATTTGATTGTGCCTTGCACTATTTGTAACATTCAACATATCAAAGGCAACAACGACCATAGAGCTGATGGAAACATTGGCTAAGTTATACAAGAAACCCTCAGCTTCGAATAAGGTATTTCTTATGAAGCGTTTGTTTAATATGAAAATGGGTGAGGGAGGATCTGTATCGAATCATTTAAATGAATTTAATACCATCACCAATCAATTGTCATCGCTAAAAATTGTATTCAATGAAGAGGTTAGGGCTCTCTTACTTTTATGTTCTTTGCCAGAAAGCTGGAATAGTTTGGTTATGGTTGTAAGCAACTCTGTCTCTAGTTTAAATACTTTAAAATTTGATGAAGTTGTTGGTGTTATCCTAAGCGAGGAAATGCAACGGAAAAGTACAAGTGAAACTTCAACCTCATCAGGTTCCGCTTTAAACGTGGAGAAAAGAGGAAGAACAAGTGAAAGAGGAAAAGGCCCTTCGCATGGCAAGTCACGAGGGAAGTCAAATAAAGGACATTCTCAATCTAAAGGAAAGAAAGATTGCTGGTACTGTGGAAATCCTGGTCACCTGAAGAAAGACTGTTGGTCTCAGAAAAAGAAATAAGGAGACAGAAATGAAGATGACAGTAAGGAAGCTAATGTTGCAAGTAATACTTTACAAGATGCTTTAATATTATGTTTTGATAATGTGAATTATTCTTGGGTAATTGATTATGGGGCTTCATTCCATGCTACACCCCATAGAAAATATTTTCAAGAGGATGTTCAAGGTGATTTTGGACAGGTATATTTGGGTGATGATGAGCCATGTCCTATTGTTGGAAAAGGGAAAATAAAGATCAAGTTGCCAAATGGAAATGACTGGGTATTGCAGGAGGTAAGGCATGTCCCTAATTTAAGAAGAAATTTAATTTCTGCAGGATAACTAGGTAGTGAAGGTTGCATACTCATGTTTACAGACAATGTCTGGAAGGTCACTAAATGTTCATTAGTAGTAGCTAAAGGTTCGAAGATAGGCACATTATATCTGTGTATTAGTAATATTTATTCTACCTTAGTTGCTACTAATAATGTTAATGCGGGGAAAGCTACTATAGATGTTGCAGGAACAGATTCAAAAATGTAGCACCATAGGCTTGGGCACATGAGTGAGAAAGGGATGAAAATCCTTCACTCTAAAAATCTGTTGCCAGGACTAAAAAATATTGATTTAGAGTTCTGTGAAAATTGTGTTTATGGTAAACAGAAAAGAGTCAAATTTCTCAGAGTTGGGAAAGAAAAGAAGAGTGAGAAGTTAGAGCTAGTGCATTCAGATGTATGGGGACTGACTCAGGTATCATCTCTTGGTGGCTCTCATTATTATATCATTTTCATAGGTGATTCAACCATTAAAACATGGGTATATTTTTTGAAACATTTAAGAAATGGAAATCTTTGGTTGAGAATGAGACAGGAAAGAAGTTGAAGTGTCTCAGATCCAATAATGGAGGTGAGTATTGCAGCACAGCCTTTGAAGATTATTGTTCTATCAATGGAATTTGAAGGTAGAAGACAGTTCCAGGAACCCCACAGGAAAATGGTGTGTCAAAAAGAATGAATACGACAATCATGGAACGTGCAAGGAGCATGAGATTGCATGCTAGACTACCCCTTCATTTTTGGGCAGATGTTGTAAACACTACAGTCTATTTGATAAATAGAGGACCTTCATCCCCTTTGGATGGTGGTATTCTAGAGGCAACATGGACTAGTAAAAAGGTAAATTATTCATTTATGAAAACTTTTGGTTGTGAAGCTTTTGTCCATGTTGATAAAGAAAATAGAACCAAGCTTGATGCTAAATCTCAAAAATGTACCTTTATTGGATA
>MU223479.1:198806-230057 GCA_018584345.1 Thuja plicata
TGAAGCTTTTGTCCATGTTGATAAAGAAAATAGAACCAAGCTTGATGCTAAATCTCAAAAATGTACCTTTATTGGATATGGAGTAGATGACTATGGTTATCGATTATGGGATTTTGAAAATCTTAAGTTAATTAGAAGTAGAGATGTTATATTCAATGAGAAGGTCATGTATAAAGAAAAGTTGCAGGAAAAGAAGCATGAATAGGTCAGACAAGAATATGTGGTGTTGGATGAGACTCCTGAAAAAGGAACACCACTGGTACCTGATGCTCAGTGACAACAGGTTATCCCACAAACTCTTGTAAGTGTTAGACATTCTAAAAGGTCAAGTAGACCTCCTGAAAAGTTTTCTCCTTCTTTGTATTCCATTTTATTGACTAATTCTGGTGAACCAAAAGAATATGAAGAAGCAATGCAGGTGGATGTCAAACAACAGTGGAAGCTGGGCATGAAAGAGGAGATGGACTCCTTGTTGAAAAATAAGACTTGGGACTTAGTCCCTTTACCTGAAGGAAAAAGAGCCTTGCCTAACAAATGGGTTTATAGGCTGAAGGAGGAAGATGAAGGAAAGAAGAGGTATAAGGCCAGACTTGTGGTAAAAGGTTTTGCACAGAAAAAGGGTATAGATTTTGATGAAATATTCTCCCCTATTGTAAAAATGACTTCAATTAGAACTATACTAAGTCTTGTGGCTGCAGATGACTAGCATCTTGAACAATTAGATGTCAAAAAACTTTTCTCCATGGAGATTTAGAGGAGGAAATTTACATGCAGCAACTAGAAGGATATGAGGTCAAGGGTAAGGAGAATTTGGTGTGCAGGTTAAGGAAGAGTTTGCATGGCCTAAAGCAGGCACCCCACCAATGGTACTCCGAAGGGTTGTCAAAGGTTGTTGCATCTGCTGTGGCTAGTTCCAGGGAACAAATTCTAGACCCAGTATTGTCTGGGCTTGTGATGGATAAACGTATCGGGCCTGCTGGTCTACTATCCGTGGGCCCATGGCCATTTTTGGGGAACCCATTGCCAGATTTGGGTTGTATCCCCCAATGTAAGAAGTTCTGACGGGTATCATGTTGAATGGTAGGCTCTGTCCAATCCCGCCAAAAGCTTTTCTCAAACTACGGGACAACTCCAGGGCCAGGTTGTAAACCTTTGCCAGAGTATCCCGGTCATTGATGGTGGTGGTTCTCCAAAGGAGAGTGGATACAATGGGGTCCAGAACATTCAAATATTTCTGGATGGTTACTTCAGTGGATGGGATGAAGGGGCCCATGCACCGCTTCAAGACACATTGAAACCGATGGTTAAATGTGGCAAGGGGTTTGTTCAGTTCCTTCCTGATAGAGATAAATTGGTTGTGGGACCACGTGGGGTCCATGTGAATGCGAAAGGCCGCTAGGAAGGCGTCTTCCATATCCTGCCAATTGTCGATGGAGTTGGCTGGCAAGTTGAGGTACCAGTTCAGCTTGTTTTGTCCTAAGGATAGCGGGAGCATCCGAGTTACAACATCCCGATTGTTGATATTGTGGTGACATGTAAAACCCTAAAATGGTCGATTCTAGAGGTTTCCCTAAAATGCATTTTATAAGCGTTTGATATGTATAATGTATTGTAAGGTTGTGTATATTTTTGCTGGATAATAAGAAAGGTTGGACGGCTGTGTAGGTGGACGTAGCCCAAGTTTTGGGTGAACCACATTAAATCTGTGTCATCTTTGTTTAGTTTCTTTCTTCTATTGTTTTTGCATATAACAGTTTATTCTTATATTGTTTCGGTTCTGTCAAACCCTAACACTAATGTTGTACCTGGTGTCAGTTCATGGCATCCTTATAGGCTTGGAGGTGTTCTTCTATGATTCTTGGGCCTAGATCCTCATCTCTGGGATAGATCTTCTCTGGATGCAGAGGAAGATCATTGGTAGCATCGGAGAACTACCCCATCGGGGACCCAGTGTTACCAGAGTATTTTTCCATCGGGGCTGCTAGATTTTGGCTAGGTTGAGCACTGGTCCTCAGGTTTATCTGAGGAGCTTGGGTATTCTGAGGTGTAGTGAATCCCCAGATAAGGTTGGCTAGTTGTTTGGTTTGTGGAGACCTTTTCTTTCGAGCAGGAGGCTCGAGTTCAAAAAAATTTCTCAGATTCAGGGCTGATTGAAGGATTATTTCAAAATATAAGGGAGAGAAAGACCCTATCCTGCTAAAAGCTTGGTTCCTAAAACTATGGCTTGGAGAACCCTTGGGCAGTGTAAAATCAAAATCTTTCGAAGGGGACGAGCTCATGCCCTCCTTCTAACACCAATTTCTGTTGACGGGACTTTGTGACCGGTCTGATCAACAGTGACAAGTTGTCACTGGATACTGGGGTACCGACCAACTTTGCCTGTAAAGGTTGTCTAGGGAATAAATTATCTAAAACTTCAAGCACCTAAGTGTTGGGTCTCGACGGTGCGGGGATGCTAAGTTGGGAAAGTAACTATTTTTGTTCAGGGGGATAGCTAGTTTTACTCGCCTTCTTTGGGGATTTTAGTGATGGGGATGAGGTTTCCTGCAAGCATGCTAAGTTTACCAAATAAATAGAAAAAGATAGATCGGGTTTAGAGTTTGTTACTTCTACTTATAGTTATACAATATATTTCCAAGATCAACAATGCTCTAAATAACTACAATAAATACTTAATACATATTGAACCAGTGATTCATACATATTCAATAGCAAGGGGAAATGAGATCATTAATCTAAAAAAAACATCAAAGCAAATGACATTAGAAACATACAGCACAAAAGATATTGCTAACTTGGAGATCAGAACATCAACAACATCATTACCCAAAACTATTCTTCCTTCTTCATTAACAGAGGGTTCCAACATCATTGGTGTGTACATCCATGGCTCCAAGGGAGCATATAAACTACTAAGAACTACTGAGCATTGAGCTCCTACAACTACTAGAAAATGGAATGCTAATAGTATTAGACTACAAAATCATCAATTTCGCTGACCCTTGTTATGAGGTCAGGCCTCTTATTTATACACATAGTTTTGTCCTAAAACTAACCTAATCTAATTGTACACTCAACATATAAAATACACTATCCGGTGGCTAGTACTACCTGCACCACTTACAATCACCTCGAAAAGAGCAGAGGTCTGACAAGATAGAGGAAGAAGACAAGAAAGGAAGTTGGAATAATTTGCATAGAGAAGAGCGTCAGAGTAAACATAAAAGAAATCTGATCTTCCCAGAGTCTGAGGGAACATGCCTCATCAATGCAAAATGTGGCTCACTGTCTTCGATGCACTAGGTAGTTAATGTTGGAGCGGCGCCTTGGGAAAATCACCTATCAAAGCCATCCCTCTGTCTGACATGCCTTGTTGGGATCACCTACCCATTGACCCCTTTATTAACTGCTGGACAATGAACGGTTGGCTCTGGGGAACCTGGACATGGGTCATTGAAAGAATACAAAATTTTGGACCCAAAATTTTGGAGTCCGGGAGCTTACGCTCAAAGAATAAAGAATTTACAGAATTGCACCCTGCTAGTGAAAATCTTTGATGTCCGAAGAACTTTATTGTGCCTTGTATGTTTTGTAAGCCTCCAAAAGCTAGGGAATTCCCTCTTCATCGATGCCCTTGATGCACGCTTGGTGATACATGGCTGCCCCCACCTGCTCGCCCAAAACTAGGGTATTCCCTTGAATTTTGTGGCCATCTTCACTGCATCATGGACCCAAAGCATCATACGGGATAAGCATGACATTTTTTCTCTGTCAAAATCTCTCAAGGACTAGAATCATGACTCCATTAGTTCATCAAACTTCCCCACAACATAATCTATCAGGGTGCATGTATTGGTGCTGAAGGGATCAACTCTCGAAACCCTTGTAACAAATGCCTTGTATAAATTTAAAGAATATTCCACTTTGGGGATCTTGTCCTTTAGGGCCCCTACCAGTTGCTTGCTAATATTCAATTTGAGATCAAGTCTGGAGTGATGGACCTGGATAAAATCAAAGTAATCCTCCCCCAAAATTCCCATCTCCACGATGGGTTCTTCCCTAAGGTTCATGAGCTCTCCTAGCTCGCTCTTTCAAGCCTCGTATTGCTCGATCTCTCCCTCCCAAATAGAAATGGTATTCTTGGCATGGTGTAGAATGTTTCCAGCCATATGCAGGTCCAAGAGAGTTGCCACTAGGAAATGCCAGACATTTCCTACTTGCTCAGCTACTTAGTCGTTGACCACCTACGCTTTCTTCTTCATATTCCTTAGCACGTCGATGTCACCTTGTGGAAGCGGTGCTCCGGATGTAGAAGCCTCCGAACAAATTTTAACCAATGGTTGTGCTAGCTCTGTCAATAGCTCGACAAGATTTATGTTCTTATCCTTCTCTTCCTTAAGCTTCTGGGATTTCTTGTTGTAGCGGGCCTCAATTTCCTGACTAGCCTCTTTAAGCAGGTCCAGTTCACCCTGCTTATCCCTCTTCCCCAGAGGTACCTCTATGACTGTGTATTCTACAACACTTACCTCTACTTCCTCTTTATCTAGGGGAGGTGTCACAATGATCATGATTGTATCTCCACCTGGACCAGTCCGAATGGAGTGGAGGGTCCGAGCCTTCTTCACCTTGGGGAGGCTTACTCTGTGTCATCATCTCAGTTAGGGAGAGATAGGCTTTCGTCGCTGTTGGGGCCTTTCTTTTCTTTGATTCCACCAACCACTGGGGTGGTGGGGGTGGCCTTGTTGCTAAATCTTGATCATTGGTGTTTCCTTCGGGGTTCTTTTGTTCACCCCCGATGTTTATAGTCTCATCAGACTCTTTTTCTGTATTTTTGGGGCCACCTACACTATCCACCTTTGTGGCATCAATATTCTCTGCCTCTACGTCACTGTCCTTAGCAGCATCAGTAGAATCAACATTCATATCCTTAGTGTTCTCCCCCTCCTGCTGTTGCTGAGGTTTTTCTTCTCCGGCACCATCTGCTAGGACATCCTCCTCCATTGGCTTATCCTCCGGAGGTGGCGAAGGTGTCTAAACTAGATCTAACTATCGTACTACCAGGATCACCTTGTGGAATGTCATACTGCATTGGGTGTGCGGAGGCATCTAGAGCATAGCGGCTGAGGTTATGGTTGTTCTTGTAGGTCTAGTTCCCTCAGCCAAAGTTGGCTACTCCTTTTGTACTTGTCTCCTTTCTCCTGTTTCAGTCTCTGGGACTGAGATTTCCTGAACATCTGGGATGTCCACTTGTTTTGGTTCATTTTCTCTTTCTTCTCAAACTTCCTACTCTGCGAAAACTTCCTTTTCTAGTATCTCCCCATCAGTGGGGATTCTTTCTTCTTCTTGGGTGGCAATCTCCTCTACCGCTTTCCCTATATCCCCTTGTAAATTTACAATTTCATCCATCCCAAATAGGTTGTCAAAATCATCATGCGGAGGGGAGGTCTCTGGGGGATTCTCTAGTTGACTTTCTGGTTTAGTGGAGTCTGAGATTATATCCACCTTGGGGATGTTGGGCATCCTGAGGTCTGCATCTTCCCTTGGCTGAGGAACATTTGTCTTTTTCTTCTTCCTCCTTGCTACTAGCGGGGTTCCAGCATCCAAACTGGTTGCATGCTCCTCCTCCGCTCCTGTCCTTGTTACCTAGACCATAAGTTCTACAAGTGAGGGGGAGTCAGAAGGGAGGGCAGGTTCTGCCATAGTAATTGGGATGCCTAGCCAGGTGCTTATGGCTTCCTTCATTTGGTGGGACGCTGCCAGTTGAAGGTGTAATTTTTCTGCAACGGTAACTGTGGATGGAATCTGGGGCAGGGTCCCAACCTTTATTTTTCCCCTATCCTTGCCTTGCACAAAGGTTCCAACCCCAGAAGTGGATCCCTACAAAAATGGGCCAACTCTTCGAGTACTCTTCGGACATACCTTTTGAAAATATGCATGACTATGTTCAATCAAATCATGGGTCATGTCCTCAATTGTTGGGCCTTCCAGGGTGTCCCAGTCCACCGGAGGGAAAGCCATTTTATCTACTCCCTGAGCCTTGTACTACAGGTCTTCTGTGGACCCAGTATCAGAAAATTCCTTAGGAAAGTTCTGAAGCTTGAGGCACTTCATCATGCCTTGTGTCATTCTGACAAAATGTCAGTTCTAGACTTCAAAAACTTCAGTATGGGGTTTGTGGGGGTCCGACGCCCAGGGCAGTGTCGACGCTATCTTATCTAGCATATCAAAACTCTTTTGGTCCAAGTAAAACTCTGCCAGCCTCAGACACTTCAGTTCGTTGTCGGCCTCTTTTGCCGCTGCAAGGCTACAAGTATAGTTCCCGCAGGTTATTAGGAACAAAATATTGGTGACCTTCTTCAATGCAAAGAATGCATGAAGCTCCAGAATCTGGCTGCAATATTCCAAGAGAATGATCCTATCCCCACAATGTTTGGACAATAGGTAGGGTTTCTCAGATAAGTCGGTCACTTGAAGGTAGGAGTGTTGTTTAAACTGAATATAATAATGGCCATAAGTGTTGACCAGTGTCATTGCTTCTTTTGAAAACCTATATCCGACATCCCGAGTGGGTGTAAGAATATTATAGTAAATGAAGGCATCCTCTGGTGATGGGTCATTGTTGTGCCAGTGCCCATAAGACATATGAAGTCATGTAAAGTTTGGAGGATCGGGTGACCCTGACGAGCTGGGCGTCCACAAGATTGGCGATGATAGTTGCCCAATCAAAATTCTATCTACCGGAGGTGATGCTGAAGAAGAAGTAATACATTCATGCCGAGAATTCCCAGGCATGGGGCTCTCCAAAGAACCTGCACAAGGTGATGATCCCCATTTGTATACTTTCTTTGAATTATGTTCGGGGGATCTCCAATTTCATCTTTTTGTAATCTTTTCTTGGAGTATTAAGCCAATTGGAGTTGAAGTATTGTCGGGCCATTTGTGGGAGCTTCTCAAATTCATTTGATGCCAGGGTCTGGGTGATAACTACAACATTGGAAAATTGGGGGATCCCTAGCCCCAAAGAAAATGTTGCGACGTCTAGAGACACCATGGGCGTTGGGTAGCCCGACGGAATAGGAGCGTCAAGCATGATAGCCTGGATGACTGTGTTGTAGTGTTATGTCAGTGTGAGAATGAGCTCCGAAGCCTACACTGAGCAGGGGAAGTAGGTGGCCTTAAGGATTCTAGAGGCGGCCACATTGGGTGCCATCAGATCTCCAGCCTTGCGCTAAATGAACATTATTTTCACCAAGGCCTGCATTTCGGCCCATGCTCTGACACTTATGTCAGTGATCAACTGTAGCTTGGAATCAACCTTTGATCCTAGAATAACTTCTCCCTTCAGATATTTCATTGTCAGTGGGCATTTCTCTAAGGCCTTCTCGACCTTTATCTTGACGGCTGCCCTTGTCGAAGTAGTAGGGAGTTCCAGGCTCCTGGGTGGGGAAGATGTTGATGCTTCAGACATGATTGATAAGTGAATTTCGACCACCTACAAGACCGGACGACTGTCAGTATATATAAAACATAATAGAATTCCAGATTTTGGAGATTTCATCATTGCCTCGCATTTGTCCTAAAAAGGTGTTAGTTTGCATCAAACCCTGAATATATATTTAACGAAATGACTTACTTGGGAATTTGATCTATGCTCGGGGGTTCTAGGGATTCTAGCTCATATGGCAAATAAAATGAAGGTCGAAGGGGAACTTGGGACCCAGAGTCTAAAAAACTAACCATTATTGACATGACCGGTAATTATTCATACTAGGCTGACATGGGGCATCACGTGGGCATGCAATATAGGGAGTAATGGCAATAATAGCGACAATTGTCTGAACATACGAGGGAATGAATACCACTTGGGCCAGTTTGAATGCTCGTGTGTGGGAGAAATAAACCCACCATTAAGACTAAGCTGACGGAGGAGAGAGAAAACCTACAAACTCAACCAGGTGAGGTGCCGAGTTCGATTTTGTAGACACCAGAAGGGTGAGATCGACAATTTGGGTAAACGCAAAAGGGCACATTGAGCTTGCCATCAAATGAGTGTGAAGGATATATAGAAATGTATAGGGTTCACACGCAAACATAGGCCACAAACACTTATGCACAGCAGGCCGAAGAGCAATTTGCAGACAAACCCAGAAAACAAGCTAATCTACAGACAATTTATAGAAAAGCGACAACAATTTACAACATATACATAAGAAATACATAGTTTTACAGCTGCACAGAGGGCAGACAACCCTCTGGCATAGCCATCCCACCAACGGGAGGTGACGCCAAGAACATAATGAGAAAATGGAGAAAACAAAAACAGAGCGAAAGAAAAACCAGAAATGAAACCAAAAAGCAACAAGGAAGAACCATAAGGGCCTACCTTAAAACATGAGGAATGTGGGAGAACAAGTACGGGAGGTGCTTTGCAACTAATCAGCATTGAAATACCATGAACGCACCACTATGAATCACTGTTAAGCATTGTTAAGCACTGAGATCAAATCACACTTAGTCGCTGCTAAATCGCCTTAATCGCTTTGAATTGCTCTGGGTAATTTGTTTGTGGTAAATGTAACAATGACTGGTGAAACCCTATTTGTACCCTTAGGGTAACAACATCCCGCTTTCCTTCTCCAAATCCCAAGAAAGGCAAACCTCCAGACTCTGGGCCTGGGGATCCCATGTAACCGCACCCCTAACAAAAGAGGAAATGGTGACAGAGAATCCCAGAGTCCAAGGTCCGGCTGGAACAGAGAAGACAAAAACACTCCAGGACTGGGTCCCGGATCAAGGAAGACCAAAAGAGAACATAACAGCGGCACCGTGGAAGCAAAGGCTGGAGAAAATAAAAGAAACCAAGGGAGAACAAAATCAAAAGAAGGGGGGACCCAACATTTTGCCCACAAAATGTAGAGACGGGTATGTAGGGAATAACAGGTCCCTATAATGAGACTGTATTTTCTGAGTCATCACACATTCACCACCAACAAACTACTCTCTTATATTCGCAGACTGACTCTAATACCATGTTAAGATTTAGGATAGCTGAAAATGTAATAGCACTCTATGTTGTATGTATTTTCCAAATGCAACAATTTCTCTTTCATTCATATTGGGAATGAGGCTAGGAGAGACGTGTCACTTCATGGGACATGTCTATTCATTATTATTGAGATTAATATAATGAAAATTGATTATATATATATATATATATATAGAGAGAGAGAGAGAGAGAGAGAGAGAGATGTCCTTGAAATGACATGTCTCTTCCCATTAATTATAATTTAATCAATCTTATAATGTTTCATTAATCAATTATTAATTTAGAATAATATAATAGATTAATATTGAATATTAAATTTCATATGATTAATAATAATATAACATATATAATATATTGTAATTAATCAACATATATTATATGTATTCTAAATGATCATACGATTGAAGCTACAAACATTAACAGTTACATCTTACCAAGTAAATATATATAGCGTTAATGTGATCCTAGATTTGAATACTGCAATCATAAGAAACAAATAAATGTGTGTGTGTGTGTGTGTGTGTGTGTGTTAGGGGGGGGGGGTAGACAAGATCACATGATATTCATATAGTATTTATAATATTATACAAGCATATTATGGATTGGAGGAAGAAAAATGATAGGTATGCCTAAAGCCATTTGTACAATAAGTCCAAGAGTGGATGTTTGTCAGAGCCCTCTTTCCTTGCTTAGTGAGTTTCTTGTACTTACTTTCCTTATCATCTCATTCTCCTTGAACTTGCTTTCATTATTAATGTCTCATCCTCCAAAAGACCAGTGTCATCTTGCAGAGTTGGGTGGAGGTCGTAAGGGGGTTTCTTGGTTCTTCTATGGAAGTGTCCTCTTGTCCTTAGGAGCTAGTTATATGGTCGATTCTAGGGTGGCCTACTTACATAACCCTTTTATAACCCACCTCTTACCCCCCAATCCCTTCCTACAATATGGGTTTCAGACAGTCAGGCATATCTTATATTTCATCATATGAACATACACTTAAGCATTATCTATTGTGTATAAGTAACACACACACACATACTACAATTGATTGTGAGAATGAGAGCATTGAGAAAGAAAAATCTGATATAATATCAGTCTGTTGTATTATGCCTGGTCTGAAGAGAAATACCTTTGGTGTTGATGATAGAATTATGTGCTCTTATGCTGAATAATTCAATATTCCTTAAGAATTGTATTTGTTTTCTGAACGTGTATCAATCTGACAAAATGTTTGTTGATTGTACTAGAGTGAGTGGATGATTAATGGATGAATGCAGGATCTATTTTGATGAATCCATGAGTGATGAGTGATAAGTCATCCTTCGATTCTTGGAATGAATTCTCCTTTATACTTCATTGGTGAAACACTCACCACCTTTCATAAGAACAGAGTGACCACTTTTCATTATTTCTCTTGAGAACAATATATTATTCACCAATGGATCTCTCTTTGATGTCCTCTTCAAATGATACCCTTCTCCCCATCATATCTTCCAATGTGGGCCTATCATTTGCGATGGTCATAACCTTTCACGATTACCACCCTAAGTCTGCATATACTTTCCTTCTCATTTCACATCGGCACATTCTTTTGTCTTTGAAACAAAATTTACTTTATGTGTGTGTGTATATTTATCTTCTATATCTGCATATACTCTTCTTACAATTTTGTTATAAACTCTTCCTACAATTATGCTTGAAACCCTTCTTTGATGATCTTCCATTTTATCTTCTTATTCACATATCTATAAATGTAAGTCTGGTACAAACCCTTGCTCTCTCAAATGCACACAAATTCTTAATATTTTTCCCCAAGGTGGTGTCTCTTCCACTTTCTTAGTCAATCCTTAACTAATCTTGATTGTTGCTCTTTATTTCTAATTCAGGTTTATTTCAGAATTCTTTTCCAATTACAACTTGATTATTCCATATTTTATTTTCTAATTTTCCTTGCCCCATCCATGTCCCCTTTCAAATGAACTCTTCTCCCTTGTATATCCTATGTTGAGGGAGACACAACTCTTCACTGCATGCCTCTTTACCTTTTATTAAAATTAATTAACTTGTAATTATATTTTATTATTTATTTATATTTTAATTTTATCAATTATCATCTATTACTAAATCGTATTTCAGAAAGGGGATATTACATTTCCTCTCAAGTTTCTAATATGGTTGGTTAGGAAAAAGCTATAATGTGCATAGTAACAATAGGAATCATCATGAACATTACATTGATGTTAGTTGATTATTTCTTTTAAGTTCAATACCTATTATGTAATTTAGATGCAATTTAGTTATAGAATGCCCTTTGTAAATAAATCGTATTGTTGGAAAAAAAATTTGGACAAAAATATGGTATATTCCAAAAGGTTACATTACATGTTATATTTCAAGTGCATTATGTTTTATGTTCGTGTTCTAGATATATGGATCTTAAGCTACGAGATTGTTAGTTCTGGAGGATTGATTTGAGAGATGTTTAGCATTGGTTATCTCCTTGATCATATGGTTTGATATTATGATAACATTGTGTTAGTTGATGGGTTATTGTGCCAATTTCCTTTATTGGGAATAGTTATTATGAATTTTATCTTCTTGGTTATGATAGGCTTACATTCATGTTGGAATTACATGATATATATGTTTTCTTGGTATAAGAGGTAGAACAAGATTGGATGTTGTTGTGGCTTTTCGTTTGGGGTGTTTTGGAGGAGATCGTACTTGATACAAGGATGTTCATTTGAGGCATTGGTAGTAGAACATGTTATGGTTTACATGTTTTCTCTTTTCATTTAAGGTTTATTCCATGATATTCATGATTATATGATTTGGGAGGATGGTGCATATTTAGTTGATAGGCTATCTATGGGAGGTTGCTTCTATAAAAACATTTTTTATGCCAAAAAATTGTTATCCTCTTTGGTTGTCTTTTTTTCCCCAATCATGCAAGTCTCTTGGCTCAGATACTATCCTCTTCTCTATTTTTTTCCAATTCTATCTCTATTTTTTTAGCCCTTATTTGTATCCTCAATTTTTTGCTCATCCATATTTGCTAAACTTGAACAATTTTGCATGCCCTAAACTTGGGCAATAGAATTAAGACTATGTTTTATACTTTGTAAGGAGCCCATTTCAGTCACAATGGAACATAAATGGTTGTTCATTAACATATAAAAAACATTAGAAAATATAGATGTACACTTCAAGTTTTGTAATTAAAATCCTCATATATCTATTTATTCAATTAAATTTCTTTCAAAAGTATGGGATGACAACACATAGACAAACAATGTTCTGCTATATTTTTTAATCGCTCCACCTCTTTCTCTGACCTTACCCAAAAGAAGAATACAACATGCACTATGCCGAGAGTGAACATTTCAAAAAATTGATAATTATACCATTGCACGCCTAGTAGTTTCTTGAATTTATAGCCGACTAGGTCGTATATGTTAATTATGGAGGCAAAAAATATTACAAAATTCTTGCAAACATGGAGGCAAAAAATATTGTAAAATTCTTGCAAACATGGAGTGAATGTAAGTGGGTTCATTGTTGTTTCTAGGTATGTTGATGTTTAGAGGGGATTGTTGTGAGGACTATTGCTAAATTTGGTGCATTTACAACTATTATCTACAATGCTCTTGAATAATTTGGTGTAAATGAAACACATGTTTTATTGTCAAATACCAAGTGGTTACTGCTTGTTGGAGCCCAATTTGAAAGTGTGATAAAGAAATGGGCGATCCCTCTACTTTTTTAACTCAATTTTTTGTGCAAATAAGAAAGGAGAAGAAATGGGAAATGATTAGGAATCAGAGATAATCAAAACAATTATATTCATGTTGCTAGTGTTGGGGTTGTTCTTGACAGGTTAGATTATATGTAATTCAATTATTTTTTTGGTTAATTGATAGATTATTGTATAATTTTTCAATATGAAAAAAGAAATGAAATCTTTTTTATGGTGTATGCATTTTGTATATCTTTACTCGTATTCTTCATTTAATATAAAAACTATAACTCATTGAATTGTGAAGAAGCTATCTTTTGTAAGCTATTTTTGCTATTGTTCTTTTTGTAATTTTAGAAGTTCATTCTCTTGTGACTAAACACTCTCAAACATGTGAAAATTAGTTTGGCCATATGTTAAGTGTTGTTCATAACGTTACTAGGCTTGGTAAGTCACATAGGTGTTATATGCATTTTTAGAAATTATCGAGCAAGTTATGCGATCATATTTGGAATTTGATGGTCACTCCTACCTGTTATATGAATTTGTTTATGGTTTGGTTATTTCAATGTTTTTATTTAACGTTTTAAGAAAAATCTTGATTTTATAAAATTAAAAAATAATGATAAAGTAGTAATATATGCAAAAACTTTTAATTTAGTAAATAACTTTCTAAAGTTAGGTCTAAAATTATATTGTGATATAATAAATAAATAAGATGTAAATGCATTAAATGATGGATAGTATAAAGTAAATGTTTATCATCCTTCTAATTGAGGATATGTTTATCATCATTCTAGAATTTGGACATCTGATAATAAAGTCTTAACTTTATCCAAAATATGTGTACTTTTTTTACCCTAAATTTAGATTGGACACTCAAGATGTCTATTTTTAGTCTAATTTATCATTTGAGTAGAATCACAACCTAAAGGAATATCTCTTGTTATTTATAACAAATTATCTTTATTTCCTACACTCTAAAACAAATAAATAAAAAGAGGAACAATAAAATTCCAAAGCCAACAATAAGTTGTGACATAAATAGTAGTTGACATGCAGGTTACATAACATAATTGATCGCAACTTCTCATCTTTTTCTTTATATTCTCTTATCTTACTCTCTGACAATCAATTCAATTTTCAAAATGTATTTTTTTAAGATTAAGCGAATCATAATTTCTCTCTATTATCTATTCAAACCGTCACTCAACCTAAAGTTTCAACCTCTTACTTTCAATTTTCCTTCTCTTATGTTATAAATTAATTTTAATTTGTCAATGTTTATAAATAATTAATAATAATTTGTCCTCCTATTTTCAATCAGAAATGAGGATGTCATTTGTCTTGTGGCAGTGGCTCTCCCCTTGGGTACTCATTCTAACCACCTTTTCGGATGGCCATATGAGTCTTCTAGACTTTGGTGATTGCTATAGCCTCAATTGCAGAAATGTCTGGATTGAGGAAAACTCCAACAACATAATCAGAAGTTTGAAGGGGGAAGACATGGCTTCATGGACCATTGATAATATTATAAAGTCCTAAATTAGTATAATCCAAACCTTTAAAAAATCCACAATGTTCATTCCTATAGGGAGACTAATGGAGTGGTTGATTGCCTTGCTAACCTAGGGGTTAGCTCTAAGGCTATCAAAACTTGGTATGGGGAGGATGATTTAAATTTTGATGTTAAATCCCTCATTTGTTTTCATAGAACTCATGGTAAACATGGAAAGTTATCATTTAATCATGAAATGGACACATATTAATTATCGATTTATTGCTAGGTGGGATGATCATCCGAAATATAAGGAAACCATTAATCGATCAGTCCATCCACACACTTCTTGGGTGGTTTTATGTTTATTTGGTTTTGCAAGCCTTATGTTATGTTTTTGTCTTAGTTATTTTGAAGTGCCTTATTCTGTGTTCGAGACTGTTGAGACCTATTCTGTGTATGCAAAAATGGGTGGTAAAAGATGAAGGATTAAGCCAACGAGTTGTGATGTCTGGAAGAACCAACGCCACTATATGGTATCATCTGAGGAAAGGAGGTGTCACTCCAGAGAGACTTCATGGTTTTGACAATAAGATCCTAAAAAAAATTGTGCAAGAGTGGGATAATGGTAATCTCAACCTTTTTGGAAAGTCTGTGGTCGTTGATGAAGGCCTTATGGATGATATTACTAGTCTATCACTGGAGGGAATAAATTTTTATCAATATAGGAAATTCTCTAAGAAAGATACCAAGAAATTCCCTAAATCCAAGCAGGAAAAGAACAATCTTGTGAAGATCAATAATTCCTACTTTGTGCTAGAGAAAGTTAAGGAGATATGGAGGGAACTTGTGAAGCTTGTCATGAAATATTTTACCCTGGATGGGAGGTTCACCAGAGTTTATGGATAACACCTGACAATTTTGAAACATTTTAGGCTTACGATCCACATTTACTTTTCATTCTACCTACTGTCTTGGCCCAATGCCAGTATCATTGTTCATAAGAAAAACCCTAGCAAGCACCTTGTCCTACACCAAGGGATTATTTTGCTCATTTATTTTTATCATTTTAGGGATAGGCCTTCTAAATACCCTTCTAGGAATCCCTCTATTTTTGGAGGAAGATGGTTGTGTTGGGATTAATGGGAAGTAGTGCTGAGAGGGGAGGGGTGAATCAGTACTCTAAAACTTTTAACACTTTTCACCTTTCATCATTAGTAAACAATCTTTATTGTATTACCGACCATTTCTGATGTTCTTTCTTATGCATGTAGTATTAATTCATAAACTTAATTGTATGCAACATTCATGAAAATAATAGACACATAACACAAGATATGATATCGCAAAAAACTCCTGTTAGGAAGTAAAAACTGCAGTGGGGATGGCACCCACAAAAATTCACTATCTGTAGAATGGAAGGGAGCCGGTAAAGGCTTACAATTGATCACTTCTGATGATCTACCCTGTTAGGAGTATTAATGTAGAGACCTATTAGGATCTACTCTATTAAGATATTTTAACAACACTAATGAAGTGTGCACTCGGTTAAGAGATTTACAATAGGACTGTTAAGCCTACCTTCCTTGAAAGGATTTCTTAAGTGTACCCCACTTGTTAGAATGTGTAAAATATGTTTGACTTGATAGTATGCATTCTATAATTTTTTATTACAGATCCTTTAAAGCTCACAGTATATGAATATCACCTATAGTGATTGATTAATACCTTTTCCTACTCGTCGGTAGCCTGTGTTCTGTTCTTGACAACTGATTTGATCTTTGTCTATGATGTTGCATGAATTCTCTTATCTGATCCTTAGATGCTCTTAGTGGCTACAATCATCATCAAACAACATGTTCACAATTGATTGAGCATCTATTTATACAAGTATTTGACCTATTTTAGAATCACGCATTACAATGTTAACTCTTGATCCAAGCTGGTATACAACTTGACCTTGATCCTTTAGTTTGCATATTTTAAAACAGTTATACTAATTAAAATGATAATAATTACATTTCTTTCTCCACACATAATGGATTTAAAACAAATCAATAAGCTAAATATAAAACTTCAGTGATTTATCTGACGTGGAAAGTCAGATCCACTTTTTGCGGGATGTAACTGACTGTCGGTTCTTGATCGTCGATGTGAATTGAAGATCTTTCGGTGTTCCTTCATTGAACTGATTGTCGGGTTCCCTTCATCTATCGGGTTCCACTCTTTGATTGTTTCATCAGTTTGCATTGTTGGTTACTTGTCGGGTTCCCTTGTCCTTTCTGTCATCGGGTAACACTAAATAGTATTTGTCAGGATGCTTTGTACTTGGTAGTATCGGTAACCTTGGCGTCAGGTAGTGTTGTGCCCTATCTGTCGGTTTAGAGTAAACCGATGGTGTAGATCATGTTTTTCCTTGCATATACTAATGGAAAAATATAATGTCTTCAGGTTGGGATACTAAAGATCATGATGATGATGACGCCCCTCCTCCCCTGCCCAAAAAAACTCAAAATGTCTTCTAGGGAGGAGACCATGATGTCGAACAAGGGTAAGGGATCTACTAAGGATATTTCTATCCCCCTCCTTTCTGCCAATTCTAAGACTATTACTATTTCTGTTATTAAGGAAAAGAGTCCTCCTCCTTAGAAAGATGACAAGTCTCTAGAGTAAGGTAAAGAGGAAGTCTCAGTTCTTGTCGACTATGATAGTTCACCAGATCATCTTTCCTATGTTGGCTATGAGAAGCCTCTGCCTACTCAAGACAATGTGAATAATTCCCCTACTGGTATTAAGAAGTCATTTCCTTCTCAGGATAATTGGATATCTCCTCTTTTGGCTTTGAGAAACCCCTAACTATTCAAGATAATGTGGAGACTTCTCATTCGAATTCTATAGAGTTAAGTTCCCAATACTTTGAGCCAAAGATGGAGGAGGTGTTTGGTGTTTTGGAGATGACCAAAGTTAGCTCTATTTACCTCTTTAGAGTGATAGGATGGGATTTCAATTAGATCAAAAGCTTTCACCTTATTCATCGAGCCCTTTCTTTGAAGTTTGATGAGATGCAGTCCAGTGAGGGAAATGCGATGAAGGTATAGAAAGTTACGATTTTCACCCCTTCTCATGGTGCCAAGAGGAATTCTTGTGATAACTCTGCTTATTCTCTCTATACTGAGAATGAAAAGAATATGATGGTTGACTATCTCTTAATGAATATTGAGGCTATTGCAAAGGATAAAGTGTTTTATGATAATAAAATTAAGGAGTTATATCAAAGGATCAACAAATGTGGTTCAACCTTGAGAAATATTATGGACCAAAGTCACAAAATTGTGACATCTTCAGCTGAGAACATGAATTCTCTGGTCACTAGATTGGAGAATATGGACCAGGAGAGGATCATTGTGGATCTGGACCAAGAGAAGAAGATTGGAACTGAGGAAGTTGCTGGCACAAGCAGGAGGACCAAAGCTAGTACAAAGAATAAGAAAGCCAACCCGCCTCATGATATTTTGGAACTAAAGAATGTGGCTCATAAAATGAACTTGCTTGAAGAGGAGGCTACGCAGACACTGAAGAATTTGGGTTAGTCCTCAGTATGGTTCTTTGTCTTGTGTTCGGTGCTGGCGTTCTACTGGATTTTTGCTGGGGGTGGGCTGGGTTTGTATTGTATTTTCTATCTATTTGTCATTTGTTTTTGGATTCAGTCTTTTCTGTTGATCTTAATTGAATATATTTTTTAAGCGCTTTGTAAAGGGTTTCGGGTCCCTTCAAAACCTATTTTTGCCTTAATAAAAAATAATTAATAATAATTTTATACCATATGTGTGTGTGTGTGTGTTTTCTATTGATAAAAATGATTTTTTAAATATTAAAAGTAAATTATGTTCAGTATGAAACTACTTACGAAGTTTTGATTATACCTACAAAAGGAAAATTTTAATTTACACAGATAAATCACATTTTTTATTGTATAAACATAATTCAATAAAAATGTTTTTCTTTTTGTTTATCTCATAATAAAAATAAAAAACAATTTTATAAATGTTTAATGCTTATCCATGAAATGTGTTTGCACCACATATAAGGATAGAAGTGTTGCAATAAGGCATTCATGAATAAAGAATATCTTCATGCTTTTCTTTTGTGGATGATGTCAGAATTTTTTATTTTAATAATTTATGTTTCAAACTATAGATAATAAAATCAATTAATTATTTTTAGTATAAGAAAAATAATTTAACAATTTTTAATCATAAATTAAAACATTTCTAATAAATTTAATCATAAATTTAAATAATCTTAAAATAATAATGAATAAGTAGATTAATTTTATATGCAAAGCATTTCACTTCCTGGAAAATCAAATTTCCTATCGGTGCATGGTTGCACACACAAAAACATGCAACTGCTAGTGTAGGAGAGTGTGCAATTATTTGTGTTGCATGCCTGGATTATTGTGATTGTTCTTGATACTTCATAATTTGTTTTACTTACAACACCTTGATATGAACATTCATTGGTAGACCTAATATGTTTTGAGCTTCATTCTTAGATTCGGTATTACCCATGTAGTGGAAGTTCCTAGATATGTATGTTATTCATTGCCAAGTTTTGATGCATGGAGCTTAATTGTGGTTTATGGGTTTAGTTAATATAGGTATGATTACTAAGAGGGGAGGGGTGAATCAGTAATCCAGTAAAAATTCACCTAATTCAACTTCTTAAACTCTATGCACCAAAATATTCAATATCATCTAACATAAGTAAAACTTTCAATGCATACATCCACAAGTAATCAATCACACAATGCAAACACCATATTTATCACGTGGAAACCCAACTGGGAAAAAAATGACAGTGTGATATGATACCCACAAAATCTGTACTATTTTGGAATTCATCGTGTTAGGAGCTTACCATGTTAAAGGTTTACAAAACACTGCTAGGTGTTACCCGGTTAAGGGATTTGCCTTTAGACCTATTAGGATCTTTGCCTTATTAGGAAAAACCTTGTTAAAAGACTTGAAACACAAGCTAATGTGTCACCTTGTTAGAGGATTTACAATAAAGATCTGTTAGGATCCATCGTGTTAAGGAATTTCACTATTACAATAATTTGAAAGAAACAGATAAAATGATATGTGAAAACTGTACTACCTCTGCATGATCAGATCCTATTAAGCTCTTAAATACATCATCATACTATATACTCTTCCTTGGCTTGATCACACTTGATTCCTTCACTTTCTTTGTCACTAAATCCTTCTACAATTCACAATCAACAAATAACTTCTTCTCCAACTTTCCAATATATAGAATTACTTCCACTGACTTACAACAAACCCTAGATCTAAGATATAAATGATTCATATCACCTTAGGTAAGATACAATGTATCTAGTCACTCATAAAACATTTTCCTCTGACGAGGTTAGCTAGCTCATAGATTTTACATTGGTAGTTGAGTCATTTCAAAAACTCGTTTGACCAAAAGAAACTTCTTGAAGAATCCACCTCAAACGTATACCTCGGTCAATGTGATGTCAAGTAAGTCCCAAAAATCAAGGAAATAAATTACTACTTTATGAAAATTATCACCGATCCTATTTCCACAATAAATTCCTTCACCGATCTACAAATCTTCATAGCTTGTTCAAAAAATTTGTCTTGTTTACCTGTTCATTATGTTAACATCACTTCCAATCAAATAAACTAGTAGCACCAATTAACATTATGAGTCATTCTCGCAAACAAAGTATCTTGAAATTGTTTACAATCATATCCCATGACCACTCCATCAAATACTTTATCTATATGAGATAAAATTCAAATCACTTATTATTTATCACTAACTGTTTAGCAATTAGCCAGTTTGAGTTCAATCGAACATAACCAACTCAATTCTCCATACTAAGAGTCACAATGGAAAATTTAACATCATAACACATGACATATACTTCCATAAGAATGGAAACTTCAGAAACATATTGAAACTCATAATTCACTTACAAAATCATGTAACATACTGAAAATACTAAGTCAATTAGTTGACATAAATGACAACCAAATAACTGATTCACCTATACCAATCTTCATCAATGCAACACTTAGCATCACTGCATCATTTATGCTAACAATCTCCCCCTTTGGCATTGATGGCAACACTCTATTTCTCACACTATGTCTCTCTGATGGCAACACTCTTATCTCTTCATCTTGTGATATATCAATCCTCTCACTGACTTTTGCAAAATGTTTCAACTTCTGTCTTTACCTCTAATTTCTAGTTTTGTCCACTCTATCATACTGATTCATCATCTTCATATACTCCCCCTTTCATATTTATCTTCTATATTCTTCTCTTTCTTGCAAACGTATTCCCCCCTTATATCAATGAAATACATATTCTCCCCCTTTGACAACAATGCCAAAGTTGTCAAATCATTCTGGCATCTCTATGTACACTTTATTGAATCTTTCATGTTCTTTCCTTATCACTTCATTACAAAATCACAATTAAGACTTCTCCCCCATGGATTTGTACACCACTACATCAATTCATACATATAATTTTTTGATAAACACATAGGAACTAATGCAATCATCATCATCTTGTAATTAACTTCAGATAGGGGAATGACCCCTAATCTACCTCTAAGATATTCAAAGGTATCTTTTGGTAGTGGCTTGGTGAATATATCAACAACTTGTTCTTTAGTAGACACATAGTCAAGCATTACCTCCTTCTCTTGTACCTTCTCTCTTAGAAAATGATATTTTATTTCAATGTGTTTTGTCTTCGAGTGCATCACCGGATTCTTAGAAATATTTATTGCACTAGTGTTATCACAATAGATAAAAATTGGTTGTATGGCCTTCTCACGAATTCCCTCAAGAATATATTTTATCCTTATTGCTTGCTGAAAATTAATAGCAACAACAACATACTCTACCTCTGCAGTAGATTGAGAAATACATTTCTGCTTCTTACTACTCTAGGAGACTAATCTTTCACCAAGAAAGAATGCACCACCACTTGTACTTTTCCTATCATCAACATTTCCTTCCCAATCTGCATCAGTAAACACATTCAAAGAAAAATTTCCATCCTTACCATACCATAAGCCATAATCTTCAGTTCCTTTGAGATATTTGAAGATCCTTTTTACTGCAACCAAATGTGAGTCCTTTGGGTTTGATGAAAACCTTGCAATAATACCAACATGTGCAATATCCAGTCTATTATGCAAAACATATTGTAGTTTACCGATCATGGATCTATACAGAGTTTCATTTACCTCTTTTGATTCATCCTCCTTAGATAATCTGCAGCATGTGACCATAGGTGTTCCCATTGGTTTTGAGTCCTCCATGCCAAAAGTTTTTAGAATCTCCTTGTTTTTAGAATCTCCTTCACATACTTGGATTGACTTATGTATATTCCTTTCTTTATCTATTGTACTTGAATTCCAATAAAGAATTTGATTTATCCTATCATGGACATTTAAAATTCCTTCCTCATTTATTCTGTAAATGACCTGCTCAATGCTTCATTTCCACCAAATATTATGTCATCAACAAATATTTCAGCAATCAATGTTATGTCTTCACTCCTATTGTCACTAGTTATTGTAAAACCAATATGAATAAGATATGCATGCAATATTTCATACCAAGCTCTTGGAGCTTTCTTCAATCCATATAATTATTTATGCAATTTACATAACATGTCTTTACCTTTATCAGTTGTAAATCCTTCATGTTGTTCAATGTAAACTTCTTCTTATAACACACCATTCAAAAAAAATAGACTTTACATCCATTTGATATGCCTTAAATCCTTTATAAGAAGCACATGCCAAAAGTATCCTTACACCTTTAAATCTAGCAAAATGTGCAAAATTTGCACCACTGTCTAGTCCTTCTTCTTGTACATACCCTTTGAAAACTAGTCTTTCCTTGTTTCTGATCACTTCTCCTTTCTCATTCATCTTATTCCTAAAAATCCATTTAGTACCTATAACATTCTTATTAGTAGGTCTAGGTACTCAAGTCCAAGTATTATTCTTCTCTATTTGACCTAGTTCTTCTTTCATAGCCTTAATCCAATCATCATTTTTCAAAGCATCTTTAACAGTTTTAGGTTCTAATTCAGATAGCATACAAGTGCTTTCTCTTACCTTGCATCTTGTCATCACTCCAACATTTTTATCTCCAATAATCCAATCTTATGTATGCTTAAGTTTCATATACCTTAGGATTACCGGTTCTATTCTTTGGTTACCTTCATCATCATTCACCGGTTGTGCATCATTCATCACTTCAGTCACATGTGGTACTATATATGGCTCCACCGATTGAACATAAACAATCTCGTCATAGTCTTTTGATTCCTTCTTGCTATCTTCCTCATTTTTTCTCAGAAAACTCATCAATTCTAACATTGGCACTTTCAATCATCTTGTTAGTGCGCTTGTTCAAACATTTATAAGCTTTACTTCTAGTAGAATAGCCAAGAAATATTCCTTCATCACTCTTAGAATCAAATTTTCCATTTTGATCATCCTTCTTTATGTAACATTTTCTTCTAAATATTTTGAAGTAATTGACACTGGGAGTATGACTATACCAAAGTTCATAAGGTGTTTTGTATGTACCTTTCTTAAGTTGTATCTAGTTCAAAATATACACAATAGTACTTATGACTTCTCTCCAAAAGTTTTGAGCCACTCCCTTTGTATCAAAGGTGTTCTTGCACAATCAATTATAGATATGTTCCTTCTTTCTGCATTTTCATTTTGTTGTAGTATGGTGAGCTGACATTTATCTCTTGATTTTATGTTCTTCACAAAATGCTGTGAACTCATGTGAAGTAAACTCACCTCCTCTATTAGATCTAAGACACTTGAGTGCTTTACATGTTTCTTTTTCAACTCTTGCTTTATATACCTTAAACATGTAGAACGCATCAACTTTATCCTTCAAAAATATAAGAGACATCATTCTTGAGTAATCATCAACAAATAAGATAAAGTACATATCATATCCCCATAGTAGCTCTTTGTTCTCATTGGTCCACACAAGTCAGTGTGTACAAGGTCAAGAATGTTCTGAGATGAATAGACTTTACTAGTAAAGCTAGATCCAGTCAACTTTCCCAACTAACATTCTTCACACATAGCATTTTCAAGCTTAGCTAAAGTAGGCAAACCTCTAACACATTTGTTTACTGACCTTTACTAGATTATCAAAATTAATATGACAAAATCTCTTATGCCATAGCCAACAATCTTCAACTTTAGCAAACAAGCAATGTTTATTAGTAGAGTTAAATCAGAATAGGTTACCTCTAGTCTATTTATCAGTAGAAATTAAATCTCCAACTGTTCCTAAGGTCTTGCAAACACCATTACGAAATTCAAATATGAAACCTTTGTTATTCAACTCAACAACACTCAACAAGTTATACTTTAATCTGTCATCCCAATAAACATCATCACAATTAGTGTTATCATTAAGTGTTATTGAATCTTTACCTCTTACTACACATGGTGAACCATTACCAAATTTGATTGCACCACCGTCACATTCTTCCATTGAAATAAATTTTATTTTTTCACCAGTCATGTGATGTGTACACCCACTATCTATTATCCTACTGCCACTGTAATTCATGCTTGAAATCAATTTCTCTCACTATCTCCATCTGCATCGGTCGAGGGTTCTTCTTTAACTGCAACAAAAACTATTTCTTCCTCATCATATCTTCCATATGATTCTTCATTAGTCACTCCATCTTCTACTAGATAACATGCTTTCTTGCTCTTGCCTTTGAAGTTCCTGAATTTCTTGAACTTTTCCTTCCTATCATTGTCAGGACATCTAGATGCAATATGCCCAATTTTATTACGTGAAAAACATTTTAAGGGAAGTTTACCTTTGTACTTTCCTTTTCCTTTAGGTAATCTTCTTGCTAGCAGTGCTTCCAACTCTTCTTGTTCTCTTTCATCATATAAGATAGAATCATAGTCATGATTTCCTTCAGAACTGTTAGAGACTTCCTTTCCTTTCTTTGATGAAACAATGGTTAGGGAAGCATTGAATGTAGATTCTATTCTAGGAATATTGTTATCAAAGTTACTTAACTCAAAATTAGTAAGCTTGTGTAATGTCCCCAATCCCGCAGTAGGCCATTTTGGCGCCAAGTTAGTCTATCTCCCACATCCAAATGGACTAAGGGCCCTTTCAGAGGATGTCAGCCAGTCACATGTTACAATGGGCGAGTTTTATTTATTTGGGCTCATTTTATAAAGTAAAGGCACTTTACTTTATAAAAGGATTTTTTTAAAGTCACTTTATGACTTTAAGTTACTTTATTTTATAAAAGTGACTTAAGTGACTTAAAGTAACTTAAGTGAGTTTCTTTATCCCACATTCCTTATTTGTGGAGTTTTCCCTCACTTCAAGGTTATAAAGGCAAGAAGCTTTCTTGGGAAAAACATAATGAAGAAATATTATAAACAAGGAATTAAATATCTGGTTGCTTTTGGTGACTATTTTTCTTGAGGACGTAGCCCCTTAAGGAAAGATTGGGAAATTGGACGTAGCCCCAGTATTCTCGCTAATGGTGGAATCACTTTCATATTTTATTTTGGATTTCAAATGTGTAAGTAGACTAATCAAACATCTCTGCATCAACATACTGGTTTATTGAGCTATTTTTATAATTACCATAAGCAAGGATATCTCAGTCAGAACACAAGCAGTTGGATCCTTTGAAATCTCCTTGATCAAAATTTTAAATCCATAGCTAGCCACGTGAGGAAAGAATACATCTCATTCATATATTCAGTGCGAAGGGGTCCAAGTTATAGTGTCTGCGGTTTCATTGTTGCTGACCAACGAACTATCTCTAGTCATTATGACAGATTTAGGCTGGATGTTTTATCGGGATTGTGAGTAGGGTTTAACACGCGAGTGGTGTTACTGTTGCATCCACAGTGGCGAAAGGACTCACAGGCCCCAACTGTCAGCACTCGTTGTTATACTACGGTTTGTGCAGGTTAAGACTTCATCCATTTCCTTCCCCAGCTGCGTTTAACATCAGCAAAGGACTCATTCAATGATTATGACTGGTACCGGTTTGGTTGACGATAGAGGGAATTATTAGCAGGCGGGAGTATTAGAAGTAAGCCATGGATGTGGACTATGTAGTCACGTCATCCTACTACAATCAAGACATCCTGTGATAGCTTGGAAGTCGAGGTGGTTAGTATTGCGAACAAGGAAGAGGTGTTGGAATCACACCAAACTTCATTGAGGACCGTACGCTAAACCAAAAGGTGCATGTGATATTATCTCTTTCTGTCTTTGGATATATATACACACACACACACACTTGTAGCCTTAAAATTTTCTAGTGTATTCATGTTGAAGGCTGAAGTAATGGAATAGTGGTTGTAATACAAGTAAGACTTTTGTAATATATATAAGTTTTTCTTATTTAAATAAAGAACCTCTAGATTTCATTTGGTTAGACAGAATTAGTGTTTTGTATTTCCACTCTCATTGATTAAATTGAACAAAAGAAAATTCATATTTGTTATGCAAACTTAAGAACATCACCGACTACCAAAAATTAGAGAGTTGGCAGTCTTGTCTTGAAACAACAAGCTAGAAACATTACAACTTGCCAATCAAAGAGTCTAGAGCCACATTTGTAGGACTGATAGATCTCAACTCGTGTATATAAGAGACTATAGCATACCGTGGTAAAAGGGTTCTCAAGATTTTACTTACCACATCATCTTCTTCAAGCTGACCACCAGCTCCTTTGATAGTAGAAACAACTTCCTTTAGCCTTTTGTTGTATTGACCAATATTTTCTCCTTCCCGCATTCTCATTTAATCATACTTTCCTCTGAGACTATATACCTTTTCTTTCTGAACATGAACATCACAACCATTGACTATTACCAACTTATCCTACATATCTTTAGGATTATCCATTACCTTGATATCTACAAACTCAACATTATCCAGAGCACTTACAATTTCTATCATTATAGAGTTATGTTCCAACTTTCTTTTTATTTCATCAAGAGTTAAGGTGTCATAAGTTTGAACATACATGGTTGTGAGATGATCCAATGCTTTCTCTCCATACCAGACATATGCAACTTCATCCTGCTTACCCATGTAGAGAAGTTATCCTTAGAGAACTTAGGTACTTCCTTCTTATACATCTTCAGATATTTTCCCTAAGTTGTTAAGCCTTCACAATCAATGGACCAAGGCTCTGATACCAATTGTTATTATAGGCCTGATTATTGAGAGGGGAGACGTGAATGATTAATCCACAAATTCACCTAATTTAACTTCTTCAAACTCTATGCACGAAAACATTCAATATTATCTAACACAAGTAAAACTTTCAATTCATACATCCACAAGTAATCAACCACAAATGTAAACACCATATTTATCATGTGGAAACCCAACTAGGAAAAAAACCACAGTGTGAGATGATACCCACAAAATCTGTACTCTTCTAGAATACATCTTGTTAGGAGCTTACCATGTTAAAGGTTTACAAAACACTTTTAGGTATCACCTAGTTAAGGGATTTGACTTCAGACCTGTTAGGATCTTTTCCCTATTACAAGAAGCCTTGTTAGAAGACTTAAAAAACAAGCTAATGTGTCACCTTTTCAGAGGATTTATAATAAATATCTGTTAGGATCCACCCTGTTAAGGGATTTAACTGTTATAATGATTCGAAAGAAACATATAGAATGATCTGTGAAATTTGCACTACCTCTACATGATCAGATCCTATTAAGCTCTTAAATACATCATCATACTATACACTCTTCCTTGGATTGATCGCACTTGATTCCTTCACTTGCTTTGTCACCGAATCCTTCTGCAATTCGCTCTCAATAGATAACTTCTTCTCCAACTTTCCAATATATAGAATTACTTCCACCGACTTACAAAAAACCCTAGATCTGAGATATGAACAATCCAGATCACCTTAGGTAAGATATAATGTATCTAGTCACTCATAAAAAAAATTCCTCTGACCGCGTCGACTAACTCATAGATTTTACCTTGGTAGTTGAGCCATTTCAAAAACTCATTTGACCAAAATAAACTTCTTGAAGAATCCACCTCAAACGTATACCTCAATCAATGTGATGTCAAGTAAGTCCCACAAATCACAAAACTAACTTACTGCTTTATGAAAAATCATCACCGATCCTAATGCCACATTGAATTCCTTCACCAATCTACAAATCTTCATAGCTTGTTCAAGAACTCTATCTTTTTTACCTGTTCATTCTATTAACATCACTTCCAGTCAAATAAACTAGTAGCATCGGTTAACATTATGAGTCACACTTGCAAACATAGTATCTTGACATTGTTTACAAACATATCCCATGCCTGCTCCATCAAATACTTAACCGATATGAGAAAACATTCAAATCACTTATTGTCTGTCACTGGTTGTTTTAGCAATTACCCAGTTTAAGTTCAATCAAACATAACCAAGTCAATTCCCCATATCAAGATCCGCGATGGAAAAATTAACATCACAACACATGACATATACTTCCACAAGAATAAAAAATTCAGAAACATACTACAACTCATGATTCACTTACAAAATCAGGTAACATATTGAAAACACTAAGTCAATTAGTTGACATCAATGAAAACCAAACAATTGATTCACCTGTCATCAAATCTGTACCAATCTTCATCAATGCAACACTTAGCATCACTGCATCAGTTATGCTAACATGGTTGATGTGATGTTGGCATGAGTTTTTCGATGCTCTTTGTACCTGGGAGGTATGGATGGTTGGATGTGTTACCATGTGTTGTGGATTTCATCTTTGATCATGTGGGTTTTCTGCCTTATGATAGTAGTTTGGAGCCTTTGCTATCACATTAGTTTTGATGCTTGCATTTATGGATTGTTGCATCTTCACCTTGGCTTGTTCATTTTCATCCATAGGTGGCATGTTACAAAATGAGATGATTTCCTACTTGAGATGGTAGTCACTTGGTTTTATTGCAATTATTTTGATGGAGCATGAGAGGATGCTAGTGGTTCATGTGGTTTCATGTATGTCCATGCTGATATATTTTATTAACTTACCCCTGTGTAATGTGTACAACATGTGGGAGAATTTTAGGATATGGTGTTGTACACCTTGCATAATATTTGTAATGTTATATTTTCTTATTTCACGTGTTGCACCTAAGGGAACCTAGATGGATGTGCATTACTAGACATGAACAAATCTTGGGGCATCTTTATGTGTTGTATTGTAACATTGGGTTTATGTTTAATGTGGGTGTCATATTGAGATATTATATTGTCATTATACAATATTGGGGAAATATATTTAATAAAGTGAAAAATTAATATCCAATATTAAATGAGGGATTAATAGTGCTGTGTCTACATTGTAGCGCGTGGATTTATTTTTACTCGTAGTTGTATTTTTGTGTGAGCTTGTATCTATAAAAGCATACACATGTTAGTAGTTTGGGTTGGCTAGTTGGTTGCGTTGTCAGTATTGAGTCTTTCTAAAGGTTGCATTTGTAAATCATGACATGTGATGTGTGAATACATTTTTGGACATATGAGAATGCATTGGATGGATTGATATTTTAGAGTTTTTAATTGTAACTCTATAAGTACTTTGTATTTCTTTATGGTTGAATAATATAATGGAGTATGTATGGTTTTGAAGACTGGGTTTTTTCCCTCGCGAGGGTTTTCCCAAGGTATACCTCATGTTATCTCGTGTATTGTCGATTTGATCTTTGTATAATGGTGATTTTGTAAGCTTGTGTGTATTCTTGTCTATCATGGGTTATGTAGGAACTGAATTAAATGTAATTGGGTATGAGTATTACTTCCTAACAAGTGGTATCACAACTTTCATGGCTAGTTTGGAGTTATAAATCTAGCTTGAGTGGACAAGGTGCAAAGTTGAATCCATGGATATGAATGAAATTTTGAGACATTACACGACATGGAACACATTTGTAGAATGTTTTATTGTAAGACTAAGGGTTTTGTTGTTGTTGTTATGTATGATGGGTTGTTTGAAGATTTGGGGTTTGGAAAAAACTAGATCAAATGGAGGTTTTTGAACGTGTGGCATATGAGGATTTTGAGGGGAGTTTTAATAAATGACCTTTTGGAAAAAAAATGGACCTCACCATTTGATCCAAGTTGGCTAGCTGGGCATTGAATTTTAAAATAGAGTATACCTGGATGGTTAAAGGAGTGTAGAGATAGAATTTGTGTCATCCTAAATGGTAAGCACCTATAACTGGATACTTAATTAAGCCCCATTTTAGCATGTATGGGTTTCCACATTGATTTTTGGTACTCCAACCATGTATCACTTGTCATTCCAACATCTTCTATGTAATCCCTATTACCAAAACAAATTTTGAGATTCTTGTTGGTAAGAGACATTGCTCTTGATGGATTGTATGCTATCATCGATGACAACTATACATGTTTCTCATGGTCACTTGTTATATTTTAGAGTTATCAAAGAATTTGATATAAAATAGACTAAGTATGGTTTAATAGGTACAATATACATGTTTCAGTATATGGTTTGACATAAGAAGGTATAATAGAGTTTTGGGATGTGAAACTAGGACGAGCTTCAGTAAGGTATAATCTACCTTATTCCATGTTCGCAGAAGTTGGTGATATCAAATGATCAAGTTATGATGCTCTATGTAGCAATTTCCTGATTGTAAATGAAGACTAGTGATATAGTTTGGTGGATAATTAAGAAATCCTATCAGATCGATTAATTGATCAGTTTATCATCTTATTTTGGTAAAGCCGACATGATAGATGTGATATATGACATTGTTCAAGGTTAGCATAACATTTTTGATGGAGGATTTAGCGACGCTTCACACGGTACATCTTATGCTTTGGAGGCCGACCAGTGAAGATATGTCTTCATAAATGAATATATAAGATTGAGTTTTTATGGTAATTTGATATGGCAAAGGTGAGATATGTTTTAGTTATATGTTCTATATACGAAGGGTCTGTAATCTAAGGTTCAATTGACAAATGAGGAAAGATTTTGTATTGTGCTTGCATGGAACTGTATTGGCATATGTGATTTTATATCCTATTTCATCATTTTGGATTGTAGTCCAAATCTATTTGTAAAGTAGTGAGATTTTATAAGGATCATATTCCTCTTTTGTAATTGAGCATTGAGTTCTAGGTTTAAGCCTAAATGCATGTGCATTCCCCTTTTATAACAACCTTTAACACGATACTTTATTCTATAGAGTAAATACTTGTGGGTGTCATCCCCACCGTGGTTTTTCCCTTAACCAGGTTTCTACGATAAAAATAATGGTGTGGATGTATACTTTATATTTCAGTTAATTTCTACTTATTGCTTTTGGTTTATGTTTATGAAATATGATCAATAAAGTTAAAAATAATAGAACACTGATTCACCCCCCTCTCAATGCTCCTTAATTCCAACAATTCTTTAGGGGGAATAGGTCGGCCCAACTGAACCATTCCTTAAGGTTTGCCCCAAAATTCAGATTGGGGGCTTGTCTTAATGGTTAAGCCAGAAATCTAAAATATCGTCGGCTTTCTTCAAATTTTTAGCTCCAAAATGTTGTGAGGGGTGTATAAACAAAATCCATATCTCTCCTCATTTGGACATAATACAAGAAGAATTGAATAACCATTCTCAAGTATTCATAACCACTCTCAATATTTCAAGAGATCTCCTACAATTTCACATTCATGCATTTCACAATGGTTAAGCCAGAAATCTAAAATATCGTCGGCTTTCTTCAAATTTTTAGCTCCAAAATGTTGTGAGGGGTGTATAAACAAAATCCATATCTCTCCTCATTTGGACATAATACAAGAAGAATTGAA
>MU223479.1:237671-254387 GCA_018584345.1 Thuja plicata
TTTTGATATAATAAGGTTTTGAGTCAAATTCCAATTCCCCAAGATGCAAAACCGGGATTTCAAAACCTGATTTTGTGATAATAAGGTTTTGAGTCAAATTCCAATTCCCCAAACAAACGGGGCCTTAGCAAAAGAGCAGCTATATTTGTGGGCTAGCGAAAAAAATAAAACCAAAATTTGCACAACCTATTCAACTGTCAGTCCTGCAAGTGTGAAAAATATTAGGTGACAGTTCAAATAATAAAATATCAGTTTATCCCAAAAAACTTAACTGTGTTGTGAATGGTAGGAACTAGTATTGATATTTTAAATGCATCTTTACATCTGCAGATGAGGGGATGATTCTGCAAATAATCCTCCTTATCACATATATGATATATAATATGTATGTGTACACATATACACATACTGACATACATATACGTTTATATGATTTTAATGGTGAAATTTTCATGTACGTACCAATTCCCATTTATTTTTGGAGCCATTTTAAGCGAATGGCTAAGAATAATAAGTGGCACACTTTGGTGCTTAAGTTTTGTTCATGATCCACAATATTGACACCAGCCATCCTGATTTCATGTTGTTTGATTATATGCTTGTTTTTTATATGTATTTAATTATCCTAGATTTTAGTAAAACAAATTGTATTCCCTGACAAATATATATGACATTAGATACATGCACACACATACACACACATATATATGTGTGTGTGTGTGTGTGTTCTGATATATTTAAGAACGGCCTAAAGTTGCTTTTTTGGTTAAACTTATTGTATAAGATGATCTACTTGCACTTCAAGCCCTCTGAAATGAATCTGCACCTTACAAGTTTGAAGATTATAGCCACTTTAGTGAATGGCATAGGAAACTACAAGGAACATCAAGTCTCATCTACACATGATAAGCTACAAAGAAATTGATAACAATTTAAAATCATTCAAGAAGATTTTGCACATAAATTCTTCTTCATTGAATTTTGTGCAGAAGTTTTGGTGATCAGAAGTGGAACTTGCAAGTACAACATCTGATAAAAATCCACTTCCAAATTTGCTTTTGATGGACGTTTATTATATTGTAGAGCTCCAATTCACACAGTGGCAGGGATACTGGCAAAGGTTGAGGAGTTGGCTGCTGGTTGCATTTGCTTAGAAATTCATAAGGACTTTTCAGAAAATTCGTTTTGAACATATCTTGCAATCATGGAATTCCAAGGCCTGTTTGTTTTGCGGAATTTGTGTATGCTGGAATAGCCAATTCTGGAATTTTGCTATTCTGAAATGAATTCTAGAATATGGGCTGGACCCGTTTGGTTCACCCGTAAGATGACTGAGAAGATGCATAAGAAATTTTAATTGTTTATTTCTTATTTTTTTAAATACGGTGTGTATATGTGTGTATATATACACACATACATGTGTGTTTTTATACACATGTGTATATATACACGTATACACACGTGTGTATACACACACACGTGTGTATATATACACATGTGCGTATATGTGTATACATGTGTGTATATACACACATGTGTATGTATACACATTTACACACGTGTATATATACACACACACATGTGTGTGTATATATACACAAACATGTGTGTGTATACACACACATACACACACACGTGTGTTTATATATACATATACACACATATACACATACGCACACATATACACACATATACCCACATACACGTGTGTGTATATACACAAACATGTGTGTATACACACACATGTGTGCACTGTATACACACACATGTGTATATACACAAACATGTGCACTGTATATACACACGTGTGCACTGTATATACACACATGTGTATATACACACGTGTATATATATACACATATACACACATACACATACATATACACACATGTAAAGCTTAAATTTGGTTTTATAAAAATTGGAATTGGATTAGCCAATTTCAATTCCACCTATTTGGGTGGAAGATGCATATTCCCATTTTGGGGCAAAATTGGAATTTGAAAATTCCAATTCCAATTTTGTAAGATGGACACAAACATGGAATTGGCATTATCCGGAATTAGATAATGCCAATTCCAGTCTAATTCCCTGAAACAAACGGATGCCCTCTTTCTAATTGTCCTTGTATTTGTTTAAATAATAAATTCTAACTCCCAATTTAGCAACACAATTAATCATATATATGATATCAACTTCAGAAACTGCAGTTTTAACAGTTCATGTTAATTTATTTATTATTTTTTAAATATATCTTGGACAGAGGGAACTCATCCTGTAATGTCCCCTTTTTGAAATAGGATTTAAAAATAAATAAAAAGAAAATTTAAACTAAAAATATAAAAGAATGAAATTAAAATATAACATAATTGAGATTTAGTTAAGTTTAATAAATGGTCAAAAGGCATGAAATGAAAAGTTGTGACTCCCTCAAACATGATATATAAAAGGGAGAAGAGAACTTCATTTGAAAGGGGATATGAAGGAAGAAAAATGGAGTATGTGAATCAAAGAAAGATTAATGAAAGAAGAAAGGAATGTGACTCTTTCAAAGGGCAGAAATTATGAAGGGGTGTTCTCTTTCAGAGGGTGTTAATTGTGAGAGCTTGTGACTTCTTTCAAAGGGTAGAAATTATGAAGGGTTGTACTCTATCAAAGGGTGGTATTTGTGAATGCTTGTGACTCTTTCAAAGGGCAGAAATTATGAAGGGTTTTACTGTTTCAAAGGGTGGTAATTGTGAAAGGTTGGGACTCTTGCCAAAGGGCAGACATGATGAAGAGGTGTGAACTCTTCCTCAGATTGGAAGATATAAAGGAAAGGAGGTTTCATTTGAGGATGACATCCAAGGGAGATCAATTTGGAAAATAATTTATTTTTCTTAAAAGGCAGCGATGGAGATTGGTAACTCAATTCTTGCGAGAGGTGGCAACCTTTTCACCAATAAAGTATAAAGGAGAAATCATTCCTAGCATTCAAGGAGCTCTTATGAATCATCTCTCATGAATACACAAAAGCAATCATCACCTATCAATTTAAAAATACAAACTAACTCCATCATTCCAATCAATCAATTCTATTCATTTGTCAATAACATAATTCTATTGTTTTTATAATGTATTGTCTCATCATGCCACCGAATAATCCTTAAATTTTGAGGGGCAAACTAGCAAAGTTTCTCAATCAAGATACATTAATGAAACACAATTTTTCAAATCAAAATGGAACTTACCCTAGGAAATCTAGTCAAACCCCACAAAACAAAAATCATATGAATATAAAGGACAATCTATTTTCTACAATTCATGAGTTAAATTCTATTTTATTTGCTCTCTATATTTCTATGATATGGAAATGTCCTTGAGTTTTAAAAAAAATAGTTTCGTCTCTTTTTCTACAATTTTTAACCTTTTTAAATCTGGTTTTTTCCTAATATTTAAAAAAAAATCATATTACTTTTGGTTTGCTGATTAATTTCCCAAATGATTTTTGCTCCCATGGACTTATTAATAACTGACTTTGACTGATGAATGAAATGTGGGTGAGGATGACTAAATATACTTATTTATTTTGATTGGATATATTTGCATTGATTAATTAGAGGCTAATTAATTGATTAATTAAACATGGGGTGATATTAGGGGGAACAATATAATGTAATCTATTAATCAACAAAGCAAATTAACATGAAGTAATAAATCAATAGTATGATGAGATGATGTGAATAACTAAAATGAGATTACAACATGAAGTTGACAACAAAATTGGTTGATTGACAAATGGTGATAGACTTGATCAATTGGAATGATGGAGTTAGTCAATAGCATGCGACTAAGATGATTAAATGAGATTACAACACAATTAAGGTAACTAAGTTTAGCTATCTACAGTGGATATGCACAAAATGAATTTGGTGTAAAGGGTTTAGAAACTTTCAAGCAAATGCAAGTGGCAGGTGTAAAGCCAAATTCTACAGCCTTTCCCAACATCCTCTCCGCCTGTGTCAAAATGGAAGTTTTTGAAACAGTGTATGGATGTCCATCAAAGCATAGACAAATCATGGCAGTATCCTTAAAAAATCTGGTCTCATGGCTTGCAATGGTTGCAGGACATGCACAAAAAAGGATTTGTTGAAAAGGCTTTAGAAACTTTCAAGCAAATGCAATTGGCAGGTGTAAAGTCAGATTCAACAATCTTTGCCAGCATCCTCCCTTCTTGTGATAAAATGGGAGCTTTGGAATAGGGTATGAACATCCATCAAAGCATAATGAAGGTGGATTTCCGTCAAACATTGTGGTTGGAAATGCTCTGGTAGATATGTTTGCAAAATGTGGAAGCACAGACAAGAACCTGTGGCTATGCAGCCAACTAAAGTGCATAATATATAAGAAGAGTTTGAAAAAAAAGTAAGTGTACCCCTTGGTAAGATAAGTGTTTTAGTTTTCTGTTTAGACGTTTCCCAGACAAGGCGCTTGATTTGTTTGACAGAATGCCTCAATCTCATGGAATGCAATGATTGCAAGAATTCCAGAAAATAAATGGATTTGGTGAAAAGGCTTTAGAAACCTTCAAACAAATGCAATTGGCAGGTGTAGAACCAAATGTTTTGTCAGTGTCCTCTCTGCCTGTGCCTAAATGGGAGCTTTGGAATAGGGTATGGACATGCATCAAAGCATAATTGTAGGAAGATTTTTGTTAGATATTATAGTTGGAAATGCTCTGGTAGACATGCACTCAAAATCTGGAATCATTGACAACGCACCTGAATTTTTTGACAGAATGGCTCAAAGAGATGTCATCTCAAGGAATGCAATGAAATGATTGCGGAATGAACAAAATGAATTTTGCAAGGACAATTTCAAAATCTATGAATTAATGAAGCGCTTTGGAACACATCATAACATTGTAAGCTTTGTTTGTATTCTAGTTAGTGCATGAGGGCTGTACATACTTCAATCACATGAGTTACATATGTAGTTGATCATTAGGTGTGTGTGGTTGATCTTCATGCCCAAGCTGGCTATCTTGAGGACACCCTAAACCTTATTATTAAGATGCTAGTTAGACCTGTGGTGGTTTTGTGGACATGTTTTCTTGGTGCCTGTAGATCAAATATGAACATAGGTTGAGTATTTCCAACACTACTTTTTTAGTTGGATCCAAAAAACACTGCAGAAGTGTGCAGGTGCGTGAGGTTCAGCTAGTAAGGAGATTGATGAAAGAGCGGAACTGAAAAGATGCCTGGATGTAGTTGGATAATAATCTTGGATTGAAAGACCTAAAATAATACATGCTTTTTGTGTAGGAGACCGATCATATCCACAGACACAGGAGATCTGTTGAGGGATGAAAGAGTGGAGCTTTTTCCCAAGTAAAAGTGTTTTCTTGAGATGGCAAGTTTGTAATAATTGAAGATATGTAATCTTCAGAGGAGTTATTTGCTACCTCTGATCACGGCAACCTCATTAATTTATGCACAAATATACTCTTGAATGATATCACATTGTGGTTAATCTTTGGTTATTACTATTACACCCTTCACAATAGCTCGTGTACAAAATTCAATAGAGAAGAATTTATGCACAAATTCTCACTTGAATGATTTCAAATTGTGGTAATTTTTTTTATAGCTATATTGTGTGGATGAAATTTCAAGATTCTTGTAGCTTCAGATTTATGTTTGTTAATCATTGATAAAGTTCTGTTGAAATATCCATAAAAAATGAATGCCTGATTCTATGTGCCTTTTCTTCCAATGAGTTTTTTTTCTCTGCAAGAGGATTGAATGCTTCATCTGAATTGTGCTTTGATTGATTTTCAGTAAGAAAGCTTCTGTTTGGACATTGACCAAGTGAGCCTAACACTCATTTTATCATACTGTCCAGGTTACTTAACATTATGAAGCAAATTGGCCTAGGTACCTTATGGCAAAAATCAGTACAGCTTTTATATTGAATTGCTCACATAGTTGGTTGAGCCTTACGCTGTTGCATTTTGGAGGTTCCTTCAACTTCTAAAGAAAATTATTGTAGCAAATGGCTCTGCTTTTCACGATATTTAAGGTGCATTCCCCATCTTTAGATCCAGCATTGTTGTTATTGTAACTACGAGGTCTGCTTTAACACGTGGAGGGAAATGGAAGGTCTGTCCTAGATATGACCAGTTTGGGGGTATGTCTCCTGATTATTCATCTCAAGAAGAGGATTGGATGGATTGATATGCTAGCCTAGTTAACTGGATGGGTTGACACTCTTCTAAACTTGATGGATTTGCAATAACAGCAAGTTTTGAAGAATCTTCTAGTTTCGGAAGTATCTATAAATAATAAAAACAAATTTTGAAAAACCTTCTAGTTTCAGAAGTATGTCATGTCATTTTATTTTTTCTCTTTCTTGCTTTTGTTACATGGCATGAGTACTAATTCTGTATTTCTCGCAGGTAATTTTAAAGAATGATCTTTACGAATGGCTCTGAAGAAAAGTTCTGGAGGACACCTAATGAGGAATATTAGGCTATTGTTGCTACCCGATTTATTATGTTAGTTTGGTATTTTTTTTTTGGTAACTATAATCTTTCATTCCAGGGGTAATTTATTGTAATCTTTTGAAATTCAAATTGAGAATTTTTTTCCTTGTTCAGTTTTATTAACTATTTGTTTTCTCTGTCATCTGTGAGTCTTTAGGTAATAAAATATGGTAAGAATAGTTGCTAGAAAATGCTTGAGTTGCAGGTGAGGATATAGTTGAGAATAAGGAATATTTATGTCCAAATTAGTCAAACATTGGTTGATTTAATCTTCATTTGCTCCATCAACCCATTCCAATCTGAATTTAGACTTTGCAAGATTCTCAGATGCCATATCAGTGCACTTGCTCAGCTTCTGAAGATCACTTCTCACCAGCATTAAATCTACTTTAACATCTATGTGTTTATCAAATTTATCAACTTTCCACAATACATTTCAATTTAATGCAGTAGCTTCTGGCTTTGATTGTGTATGTATTTTTGGCATCAACGTTTCGGATCACACTCTGTGATCCATCATCAGGATTTGAGAGAGTGTAGGAGATGTAAAATAACAGTGAGCCAGTAGCTACTGCATTAAATCTATGTGTTTGGTCGATACCTTTTTATTTCAAGTTTTCTTTTAAGCATCTTTGGGTCCTTATTTCAGCGTGCTCTTTTCCTATATCATCTCAAGCTTATTTGGGGTTCTATCTTGTTTTAAATTTCAATGCACGTAATTCTCCATTTAAATTCATCAATCCTAATATAAATTCAAGATCTGATATTAGGGCCCTATTATCCCGCTTCCCTAATTATGCAGGCCAATTTTCTAGTCCAATGCTTTTTGGCTAAAATTTCGGAAGAGTAACATTTTGGCTTAACATTTATGATGCCCCCTGGAATTATTGTATAAGTTGCCCTAGAATCACAAATCCAATATAAAGAGGAACATAATATAGTTAAAGATATAGCTTTACCCAAAGAATTCAAAAGGCACAATAGATAGATCCTTGTTGAGATCTTGCAATCATGTTAGATAATTAATGGAGATACAATTCATGTGGCCTTCAACTATTCATCCTTCATGAGGTGGTGTACCTAGTGAGGAAGCCTATAGCAGTTCTCCCTCTTCAGGCTACCCTCATTCACTCTCCTATGATTGAGATTTTCTTGAATCCATCCCTGCACTCAATCAATGTGGAGGCTAGAGGCGAAAAAACAACACATTGCCCAAAGTGATCCTCTACTAGGCCCAAGAGCGGATATACCATCCCTTCTGGCCTCATCATTCACTCTCCTATGATTGAGATTCCCTTGAAACCATCCCAGCACTCATCAATGTGGAGGCTAGAGAGGAAACAACAACAGGTTGCCCAAAGTGATCCTCTACTAGCCCAAGAGCGGATATACCGTCCCTTCTAGCGTTATGTGGCCTTTCGCCATCCATATGAGGTGGTGTACATAGTGAGGAAGCCTTTAGCAGTTCTCCCTCCTTGTATTCCCTTCCTCACCTCGCCATGATTGGTTGTTGCTATTTGGAAATCCACATAATGACTTATGTCTAATATTTATGATGTTATGTGCCAAATATATTATACTATGTTAATATGTAAGGAATTGTGCATTACATTGCTGCATATATTAGACATACATATCTAAACATATATCATGCATACCACAGGAAACAAAAATGTTACTCCCTGCAAATCAGTAACAAATTCTGATCTAATCCTGATTGCTGATATGAGGTCACAGATGCTTTTTGATGTCTTGTCTTGGTGCCTTCTCCCATCGTGGTTCTCTCCATAATTATATTAACCTCCCCATGAAGGTAGGCGTCTTTCGGAAGTTGCTAAATTTCCAGAAATGGACACAATCTTTCATAAGTCACAACCATTCATAAGTTGCTCCCCTTTGAATATTAATCTTTATTTTATTTTATGAACATTTGTCCATCCTTTATACTCTTGTGATTATGTTAATTCTTCATTAAGATCGCTGCTGCCTGCTTGTGTATTCTAATCGTTGTCTAATGAAGGATCACTGTCTCTTCAATATTTCTTTTAACTTTCAAACTAATATTGAAATTGCTGCTATTAACATTGATATCTGTCAAAATTATGTTTGTTTTTACTAATTGCTGATCTTGTTATCATGCTTTCTGATTGTTCTTTACAAAAATTCTAAGTTGACGGTTCAGTTTTGGGTTCGGGTTTGAGATTCAGGTTTGAAATTCTTTCAATTTTTTTTGGGTTCGTCTGTACAAAAACATATATATATATATATATATATATATATATGTATGTATATATATGTATGCATACATACATATATATATATATATACATAAATATACATATATATATATGTATGTATACATACATATATATATGTATATATATATGTGTCTGTGTGTACATACACACACACACGTGTGTGTATGTGTGTGTGTGTGCGTGCATGCAGCAGCAAATAAGTTCATACACCACTATGCTAATAGTAAAGCAACATAGCAAAATACACCACCATATATATTAATGTTTTAGTCCAAATGACATGTTTTACCTTTTTGGCCTTTTTAGTGGTCTATTTTAGGGTTGGCGGGTCGGATTTGTTAATGTTTGTAGCTTCAGTCGTATGATCATTAGAATACATATAATATATGTTGATTAATAATAATATATGTTATATTATTATTAATCATATGAAATTTAATATTCATTATTAAATTATTATATTATTCTTAATTAATAATTGATTGATGAAACATTATAAGATTGATTAAATTATAATTAATGGGAAGAGGCATGTCCTTTCTTATAAATAATAATGAATAGACATGTCCCATGAAGGGACATGTCTCTCCTAGCCTCATTCCCGATATAAATGAAAGAGAGATTGTTGCATTTGGAAAATACATACAACATAGAGTGCTACTACATTTGCAAATGTAAGAGAGTAGTTTGTTGATGGTGAATGTGTGGCTGTCTCAGAAAATACAGTCTCAGTAAAAGGACCATATCTCACAAATGCACTGTTGGATTTTTCTAAATTTTGGATATGTTGGTGAAATACTAATTTCAAAGAATTTCACCGAAGCGATTGGAAAGAAAGTGTGGGATTAAAAAGTTATGACGGAATGTGTACAGGTCTATGTGAAATTCCTGAAAGTGACTTCATTAAAGAGATATATTAATTTGTTATGATCGTGGTCAAGCATTAACAAAGAAGCATGAATTCAAGGAAGGGTGTCTCTTTCTAGAAAGAAAGAATCAATTATAGAGTGTCAATTCTCTTGGAGAAATCAAGTAATTTCATAAGAAGACATGAGAATTGTTCAACGATATAAGACTGAGAATTGTACATTGTGGGGGGAGAATAATAACCAATTTTACATTTCCAATTGAATCATTCTTAGTGGGGAGATAATTCAAAGGGGAGATGTCTCTCAAATAATCGGAGAAGGTGTTTTATGATTTGATGTATATGGACTTTCACTGAAGCAACTTGTGTCAAGGATGTTGATGTGCAGATAAGTATTTATTATCCTTGAATATTACATTTATCTACTCATTGTAGTATCTCTCTTATTTGTATTTCTATACGTACTATACAAGCTATTTGCCTTGATCTTTTCTGAGGATGCTCTTGCAGGAAAAGGAGAATTGACGTCAGATTCAAATGGAGTCTGATGCTCCATCAAAAGCATCATTGATGAGGAGATCAAATGATTGATATTTGGAGGGAGTTCGAAAGTACATATGCGTGACTATATGATTTTAATGGGCCTGCCTCCTGTGTACATCAACAGGAAGTGACGACTTCCAAATGATTATCACTTGTATTTTCAGAAGTTATTGGAAGGTGACGACCTTACAATAACTTAAATCATGATATACATTATTTATAATGTTGAAACAGATCATGATGAATTAAAGCAACAACTAAGTGTTAGATGTCATTAAATTGACGGTCTATGAGTTGTTTACATAAATATATCTTGTAAAGCAACAACTAAGTGTTAGATGTCATTAAATTGACAGTCTATGAGTTGTTTGTATAGATACATCTTGTAAAGCAACAACTAAGTGTTAGATGTCATTAAATTGATGGTCTATAAGTTGTTTGCATAGATATATTTTGTAAATCAACAACTAAGTGTTAGATGTAATTGACGGTCTATGAGTTGTTTGTATAGATATATGATAGGTGTTGATGTTCTGCAGGCCAATACCTTATTGAGTACTTGGTGAATATCATATGTTGATGTTTTGATAGGCCAATACTTAGAGTATTTGGTGAATGTCATGTGTTGACATTCTGATAGACCAATACTCAAGATATCAAATGTGATACCAAATGATGGAAATATTCTATTGTGATAGACATCTTATGATGGCTGAAATAGATCATAATAGATATAACTTTTGGATAGAATTGCCGATTGAGGCAATCCACATTAAAGCCCGAGGAGCTTGTGGATAGAATCGCCAATGGAGGCAATCCACCTGAGAGCTTGTGGATAGAATCGCCAATGGAGGCAATCCACCTGAGAGCTTGTGCATAGAATGTCGATGGAGGCAATTCACATCTTGAGACTATGTTTCTATTGATTACATCATGAGTATGATGCTTTTATTGCTTACATCATATGATTGATGTTGTCAAGTGTCATATAAGTGTTGATATTGGATTGATTTATCCTCCCTAGCTAAGAGGGAGTGTTGATGTTTTGTATAGCTATGGTGAGGGTCATAAGTGTTGACATAGGATACTACTACACATTTTGTTTGATCATCCTCCCTAGCTAAGAGGGAGTGTTAATGTTTGTAGCTTTAGTCGTATGATCATTAGAATACATATAATATATGTTGATTAATAATAATATATGTTATATTATTATTAATCATATAAAATTTAATATTCATTATTAAATTATTAAATTATTCTAAATTAATAATTGATTGATGAAACATTATAAGATTGATTAAATTATAATTAATGGGAAGAGGCATGTCCTTTCTTATAAATAATAATGAATAGACATGTCCATGGGACATGTCTCTCCTAGCCTCATTCCCGATATAAATGAAAGAGAGATTGTTGCATTTGGAAAATACATACAACATAGAGTGCTATTACATTTGCAGCTATCCTAAATTTAACAGAATTGACTAAAATAGACCAATAAAAAACTTTTAAAAAGTAAAAAAAAATCAGGTCCCATCGTAGATTTGCGAATTTGCTGTAAAAACAACAAAATTAATGTCGGGTTTGTCTGACAGAATTTGGTTAGACTTTTGAAAGAATATGATAAGGACCAGACTTTTGCAAGAACCAGACAAGACTTTGGAGTTGCCAGGGAAGAATTTGGCAACATAGCAAAAATTGTGAAGTCTTAAGGTAATAGGATTTTTCTTAAGGTGTTGATATTCCCTTCATTGTGGGGGCATGACAATCTGCCCTTTCTCATTGTTTTTTAGAAAAATTGTGAAGTATTGAGGTGAGAGGATTTTTCCTAAGGTATTGATATTCCCTTCATGGTGGGGGCATGACAATTCGCCCTACCTGAGATCGCTTGTCATCAAGCAATGACAATTTATCTCCTCTAATGCAAGGATCCCTAAACTAGCAATTGAGGACTTTTGAAATAATTAGCTTCGAAATTAGGTCATTGCAATGTATGCATATTTTCATAGATTTATTTTAACATTAGAGCAAGAACTTACATATTAAGATGAGGATTATAGAAGCATGACACATCTAGGGAATGTTCCATTAAGATGTTTCCCCTTATTGGCTAGAGGAACCTTAGGGGTTCTTTGGAGATATGTCAGGTTGACATATTACACTTTTTAGTGTTGAAATTGGTTGGACTTGTTTTTAGATCTTGAGGATATAAGGGTGTAGCAACATTTTTTTTAAAGCTCCTTATTAGTACATCTTGATTTTCAATTGTCCAATTAATTGTCACCATTTGTTTATTGTCCTTTCTTCTTTGATTGGATGCTTTGAGATCTTTATCATGCTTTTTTTGCTTGGATTTTTTTCTCTTTCTTTTTCTTCTTCTCCTACTTCCTTTTTGGATAATGCCTCCGAATTGCATACTGGGCTTCTCTTTCCACTAATATGTCTTGACTTCCATTTCTCTTTGCTCTTGAAGTACAAATCTTTCTGTTGAGAACCTTCTCCCTTACAAACATGTCTATGCACCCAATTTTACTTGCACTTGTAACATAAATTTTTTTGTTGATGTTTTTCACGGTCATCTCTAAGAGGAAATGTTCGTCTTCCCTATGTTAGTGTTTATATCTTAATGTTGTATTTTTAGAGTAATTGTTATCCCTCATTTTAGCGGTATCAAGTTGTAAGGATTTTAGGATTGTATCTTGGAGTAGTAGGATCAAAGGAACTTTATAGGCCTTAGATAGATTCCAATAGTTGCTCCATAATATGGTGTATGAGTCTAGTCTTCTCAGTTATTCTGGTAACCATGACAATAGAGCTTTTGGAATTATGTCACATAGTCCTTTGCGGTCCCTTCTTGGGCTAATTCTTTGAAATACCTCTTTGGGTGTTTTTGATATGATCTCTCAATGAGTTTGTTGGTGAAGTCATCAAAGGATTTTCTATTTCGATGGTCTTGTGTAATCAAATCATGATGCTACCAATTGTGAGTAACCCCCTCTAAATGTAGGATGACGAATTTGATGGCATCTTCTTCCATCACGGGGTTAAGAGATAAGTAGGTATCCATTTTTTGGATGCATGAATGAGTAGTCACCTTCCCTATCCCATCAAAATTAGGAAGAGTTATTTTGCCTACTTTATGATGTAAGATTTTATTGGGTTGACCCCTTGCCCTTCTATGGTTAATTCTTGATTTGTCCTCGCACAATTCTCTAAATGGAATGTTTCTCCTAGTTTTTGGATTGAGTCTTGAATAGGAATCATAATTCTTCTTCTCTATTTGGACCTTCTCTAGGTATGAAGGAGGGTCTAGTTATTCTTGGTGTTGATCTTAGTGGCGTTCTATCATTTTTAGAATGATTAGAATTCACATCCCTACCATTTGTTCGGTTGGGTCTAGGATTATTGTTGTTCATGTTTTATATGGCTTGGACAAGTATATGTGTCATTCTTTCATTTTGCTCATTGAAAGCTTGAGTTGTTTTTTTGTGACACTCCATGAAAGTTCTCAATTCATTTCCCACATGTTCACCCATTGTATTGTTTTGATTGGAGTTATTGGTGGATGCAAGTTTCTTCTTCTCTCTGCAAGGCCCTTAGAGCTCTTTGGCTAAGTTGCATCCATTATCTTTTGTCCCTCAGGCTGGCAGGAACAACGCTGGCAGGAACAACGTTCTGATACCAATTGTAATGTCCCCTTTTGGAATTACCATATAATTTTCTCTAGAATAAAAAATTCAATAAAAACAAGGAACATAATATAGTTAGAGATATAACTTCACCCTAAGAATGTAAAAGCAGGATAGATCCTTCTTTGAGATCTTCCAATCATGCTAGACAATTATTGAAGATACAATTCATAAAATCAATTATTATTACTAGGGTTAGAGAACATATATTCATAATCATCTTAATAATATAACATATGTAATATATTATTTGTGTTCAAACTTTGAGATCTTCCAATCATGCTAGACAATTATTGAAGATACAGTTCATAAAATCATAATCATAATCATCTTAATAATATGACATATGTAATATATTATTTGTGTTCAAACTTTGAGATCTTCCAATCATGCTAGACAATTATTGAAGATACAGTTCATAAAATCAATTATTATTACTGGTGTTAGAGAACATATATTCATAATCATCTTAATAATATAACATATGTAATATATTATTTGTGTTCAACCCTACGGAGCTTGGATAAGGAGACATGATAGGGTTCTTAAGCGGTCCTCTACCCCATGCCTAAGATCAGATATACCATCCCTCTTGGCCTCATGTGGTCTTCTGCCATCCATCCTTCATGAGGTGGTGTACCCAATGAGGAAGCCTATAGCAGTTCTCCCTCTTCATGCTATCTTTATTCACTCTCCTATGATTGAGACTCCCTTGAATCCATCCCAACAATCGATCAATATAGAGGCTGGAGGGTAAACTAAAGCAGGGTGCCCAAAGTGATCCTCTACCCTAAGCCCAAGAGTGGATATACCATCCCTCTTGGCCTCGTGTGGCCTTCCACCATCCCTACGAGGTTGTGTACATAGTGAGGAAGCCTGTAAAGCAAATTGGCCTAGGTACCTTGTGATAAAAATCAGGCCAGCCTCTGTGTTGAATTGCGCACATAGCTGGTTGAGCCTTACACTGTTGTGTTTTGGAGGTTACATCAACTGCCAACAAAATTTGTTACAGTTGCTGTATCTTTTGAAGAAAATTGGTTCAGCTATTTCATTGGGTTGCAAGCATCCTGGTTTGTTGTCAAACTAATTGCTGCATTTTAGAGTATGTATGCTTGTACACACTTGATTGAATCAAATGGCCCTGCTTTTCACGATACTTAAGCTGCATCCCCAATCTTTAGTTCTAGCATTGCTGTTTAACTATGAGTCTGCATTAACACATCTGAAGAAAGATGCAGGACTGTTCTGGATATATTACACTGTTTTAGATTTGTTAGAAAATATTGTCATTGATGTCAAGTTAAGAAGTCAATATCATACATTGTTGATGTCAAGGGAAAGATTGCTTGCATAATTGTCACTGATGTGAAAACAAATGAGAGTATGGAAATTATGAAGAGTTCATTTAATCATGAGCATACATTGATCACACATCGCATAGATAATGGTTCTTCAAGGGTTACATACAGTCAGTGATCAAAGGTTTAAAACAGTGATTAACATGACAATGATGAACAGTTTGCAGGTCAAGGACATATTTGTTTGATTGTTTACAGAAGACAAATCAAACTTTGTCTTATTCACAGAAAAGACAAAATAAGAATAAGACAAAATTTGTCTTATAGGAAGGCAGATATTAATATAAACAAGGGAGAGCTTTTTGATCAGGACATGAACAGCAACACAAATATGAAAAATGATATAAGACAAATCTGGTTGACCTCCAACACAGCGATGTATTGTGCAGCAACCATACTATCATGGCAGTGGTCATGTTAAAAAAAGAACAGATCGTAGCATCATACATGATACAAATTTCTTCATGTGCCGCTGGAGCTCGCTTTGGGAAACAAAGATCGATATAGAAATATCAGTTAAGTCTAGGAAATTATAATAAACATCTAATGTTATCATTACAAGTGACAGTTCTATATTGAGCGGCCAGTAATTGAGGGAATTGATAACAGTTTTATTTGACCAATAATGATAATCACAGTAAGACGACAAAAGTTCAGCCATGGAGCCGTAAACGGTAAGAAGATTTAATTCTTAGTCTTAGGTTATCGAAGGATGGACACACACGGTGAAGTAGACGGCAAGAGACGATAAGTATGTTGAAATAATAATAGTGATAAAATATTGTTGTGGAGAACTAGCAAGGGAGTACGCGAACATTCCATAATTGTGATTGTCGTATTTATCATGGATAGAAATCATTGAGTATCGAGCGTTATTTCTACTCCACTAATTGTATGTCAGAGTTATCAGTGATCTATAAAGATATAACGATAAACATCATGGGAGACAATGGACTGGTCAAAAGGGGATAATAACGATCCCACCATAGAAGTGTAATGATTAGTCTCCAACACTTAGAAGGATATGATTAATATTAGTAATAATCAACAAGGACATAGTTGATTTGGTTGAATTGGGAAAGCAATGTGGAATATCTAATCGGTGGTTAGAATGGACATAATAAGAGCCGATATTATAATCAGCAAGTGTGATTGAGTTATGAGAAGATGCATTAATAATTAGTTATCAGCAATTACCATAAACAGACACCAATTATGTATGAAGGTAAGTCTATGATAAAGAAGGTGCAATTGTTTTAAGAAAATACAAACTACTTAACCAATGACTAAAGACAAATTCATTAAGGCCCCGTTTGTTTGCTGGAAGATGGCTGGAAGATGAAAACAGGAAGATGTATTTTTGTACGGCCAAATTCTCATTTTGGACCAAAATGAGAATTTGGCAAATTCCACCTTTTTTTTGGAATTTGCCAAATTCTCATTTTGGTCCAAAATGAGAATTTGGCCGTACAAAAAT